>CM050163.1:232667807-232872807 GCA_027410445.1 Discoglossus pictus
ATCAACTTCCCAGAATGCAGTGTAATAACTGTTTTTCTCTGAACTCTGAGCTGGAAGCAGGTTTTTTAACTTGCTTTAGACATTCGGATGTGAACACAGATGTACTTTTTATTTACTATATATATATATATATATATATATAATTTTATTTTTTTATTTTTTCTTTAATACAACTAATTAATTATTAGTTAATCCGCATATTGCAGATCAGAGACCTTAAAAGGTTGAACTTGATGGACTGAAAGTCTTTTTTCAACCTTAAATACTATGTAACTATATAACTATGTAAAAATATATTAATAAATTAAAAAACAATTACTTTATATATATCTTTAATGTTTCCTTTCCACAGCCTAGTTACGACATTTGGTACGGCACTTTCCACTCATTATAATATTCATGATAGTTGTATTTCCTATTGGCTCCTAGAGCCCTTTCTCATCTGGAAAGTTTGGTTTGGCTACTCCCTACACAGAAATCTGTTGCGTCTAAGGGAGGATTTACGACTGTGTGGTTAATACTCTAATCTGGGGGAGTGAAAGATTTACATTAGTGTAGAACTTGCGTGGGGGAGCTACCGCAGGCGATTTACGGCAGTGCCCTAACTTGAATTATTTGGAGGTCTATCTATTTATATTAGAGATGCTTGAGAATGTAGTATTGCCGTATTTGAATTCATTATTACTTCCTCAAATTATACATTTGTTCTTATTTTTTGTATGGCAGTGGTCCTGTAAGTTACCGAATGGCATTATTAGTAGTTGCCAAGTTATAGGCAGTACTTAGATAGGCTATGCAAGTCAGCGGTAGTTCAGTTTTCATATTGGATTACCACATTACTAAAATTAGTGATAACCTAACAAAGAAAAAAATATTTAGCATTGAATATTTAATATTACACAAAGAATGTAGAGGTGCTCATCTGTGAACGAAGAATACCGCAGTGGGTTTTTTCTATAGGTCTGGTCAACTACCCAGAGAGCAGCCTCTTTTAGCTCACGTGTGCCCTTCACAGGGAGAAATATCCTGTAGTGTATCAGTCTGATCTCAATCAAAAGAGTGACCCAGCCCTGAAATACCAGGCAATTCTTCCTGAGAAGGAGAAACAGCAAACCCCAGATGCGTTTCAGCCTCTGTGGGCCTCGTCAGTGAGGTGCAGCTGTACTCCCCTAGGAACAGTGAGCAGGGAGTCCACGTCTGGTTCCCCCTATCACCCATAAGGTGAGGAAAATGTATGCAAAAAAGGCAGAGGTGCTCATCTGAGAATGAAAAAAGCCTCAGTGTTTTTTTTTTCTATAGGTCTGGTTACCTACTCAGGGAGGAACCTCTTTTAGCTCACTTGTGCCCTTCAATATTTAATATTTTAATAACAATTAATATTATGGCGCCATTTCATTCACCAGCAATCTGCATTTGTCTATGCAAACTCTAAGTGCGGTGCATTAGGTTAATCAAGTTAATCTCAGAACTGGTTTCAATCTCTGTTAATGACAACCTCTAAACACGTCTGCAAAATATTTATTAATGACTACCCCTAAACATGTCTACACAAGATTTACTAAATCTCATGAATTAAAATTAGGTTCTCATTATGATGTGGTAATGCATGGTAATGTACAATGTAGCATTATGTAGCACTTTTAACATCTCAAGATGCAGTTAGGTGCAGTTGGATGTAAAGAAATTAAATGTTTTACATGTATATATATTGGTTGGCATAGACACAATGGTTGACGCAACCATATCAGGAAATTGTCACATTATATATATATATATCTATATATATATATATATATATATATAAACTTATTTATTCTTATAGATATGAGATGCTGAGAAAAAAAGGAGCGCATTGATCAGGTCACTGTATGTGTTACTTTTACATGCATCTCATCTTGTATGGAATGCAGCCTGCATTGATTTTAAAAAATAAAAAAAGGTTTAAAGGTTGTGCTATCTCTCTGTACATCCTTTCCTTTCACCCCTCATTCCAAGGGTCCAATAACAGAATTAT
The DNA here is from genome assembly GCA_027410445.1 of Discoglossus pictus. Taxonomy (NCBI): domain Eukaryota; kingdom Metazoa; phylum Chordata; class Amphibia; order Anura; family Alytidae; genus Discoglossus; species Discoglossus pictus. The sequence continues at coordinate 232,669,822 of CM050163.1, forward strand.
ACACCAGAGGTTGAGCCCACCCCCATATTTTTTTCTTAACAATATGTACCAACAAGCGTTTGAGAGTGCTGGTCCCTTTTACTGTCTATACCCACTAATGGCGGCCTTGGTTCTAACCAGTCTAGTAGCCTGACTCTTTTACCTTCATTACCCACTAATGGCGGCCTAGATTCTGGTCATTCTGGTAGCTGGACCCTTGGCTATACAGTACATACAGATTCCCTTATTCTCTGGTTCTCAAAACTTGTCATTGTCTGATTATTCTTCACACTGGTAGCCAACCCTTGGCTCTGTTTCCTGGACTCTACAATCTGTGTCTCTTTTACCGTATTGGTCCGAATATAAGCCGCACCTTTTTTCCGATTTTTGAGCTTGCGAGTTAAGGGTGCGGCTTATATTCGCGACCGTCAAAAAATCATTGACAATTTGCGAACTTTGCTTGTAATGCGTGCTACTTCTATTCGCAAATGCAAAATTACTGCCGATTTGTGCGATAGCGAGTAAAGGGTGTCGATTTTCGTGCTTAAGACTGCGGTATTAAATAGCGATTTACGGTTTTAGTGATTCTAACATCCTGTAAAGCCTGTAACCTGCAAAAAAAGCCTGTTTCTTGCAATGGCGGATCACTTTGAAAGTCTTTTTCTCTCCAATTTTACGGGTGTGGCTTATATTTGAGTACTATCTTTTTTCTATTTTTTCCCCTTGAACTTTATGGGTGCGGGTTATATGCGGGTGCGGCTTATATTCGGACCAATACGGTATATTTTCACTCGTATTGTGCCCTCCTTATTTGCAGCTTGTCCTGATTGCTGAGCGTTTTTGCGTTTGGCCCCTTTGTATCTGTTGTAGTGATCCTTCACCATTACTAGGTTCCATCCATGTTTCCTGTCTAACAATATCATATTTTGCGGGGATATGCAAATCTAACGCAATAAATACAAATAATACATTTTGTGCTGCGTGCTACACAAAATGGTGGGTGTAGAGATAGAAATGACTTAACTGATCTTATTATAATAAGGCAGTAATAATAGTAAATATTTTTAGGGTTCCCATCTCATAAACTATCATGACCCTTCACCACAAAAATTTGTGAAATTGAAATTCCTCATTTCTGAATCATCTGAGGATCAGTAAATTGCATCGTGTACATTCTGTAACTGCACTTGTAATTACACTTATAAATATATATAAATACCTTTCACGTGTGTTCTAATTTAAAACAGATTACACCTTAATTTGTTAAAACAGCGGTTTACTGATGTGTAAGTGTTTTAACTCTTCATGCTTCATTCAATCAAGGCATATGAAAAATATATGAACGTGAAAATATTCAAAATACATTTATAATTATAGCTTATTTAATAATAAAGGGTGAGATTGTACATCGACCATTGTAATGAGGAATTCAGTAATGTGCAGGTGCTACTTAACTAAAATTCATTTCGGTGTATTTGCCCCCAAAAAGTTAATATGTTTATTAAAAAGGAAATGTAATGCATTTTTTCATTGTTGCACCAGAAAGAGGGCATTTGGTAAGGTACCATTGTGTATTTTTAAATTAAGCTTTCAAAGCAGAGCAAAACTCTCAAAGCAGAGCAAACTGATTCAGATGTTTAACTGATCCGAGGACTTGCTCCTCTCAGCCAATTAGCAGTAATATAAATGCATGGGTCATACTTTTCTATCAATTAAATCTATAGACGTATGTATAATTTCTTATGCATTTCAGTTAATTTAAATAGATTTTACTTAATGTGTTTTTGCATGCAAAACACAACCTTGGTAATGTTTAAACTGTGCTCTTTTAAATACATGAAAAAAATAATTGTGTTCATATAGGCTCCCATTCCTACTAAAATTATTTTAATGGCGATTGTTCCCTGACATTTATTTAACTATCCAGAGCTCACAACACTCATTAGCTCATTAATGTCTACAGAAATTCCTTATTGGATAAATTATTGGTCTCAAAGAACTTATTTTACCACTAGATCGTGTAGTTCTAAAAATGAGGCAAGTTATGTGCTTTTGGCTCCTACCTTGTTACATGTATTTTTCCTACTTGTTCGCCCTTAGTTAATGTAATGTTACAAAGAAACAGTAATAAGTCCTTTTTTGATGTTGTATGATACATAAATTCATCTAATGGGTCTTTTCAGTTGTACTACAGGGATTGTTTGGTAACAAACTAGTGAATCTGTTCCACTCTTTATGGGATTTTCCTTCTTTAAGTATTTCAGTGCTTGTTGGCTGAACTTCAAAATGACACTCTTATTAATAATGCATGTACATTTACAGAATTGCTCAACAACACTACACATTTCAGTCAAGATCACCTCGGTAATTCCATTAAATAAATCCATTGGCTTTTCTGGAGACTTTTGTGTAACTTTAAAGGCATATCTAAGTTTCCCTGTTATTATCCTTTTTCTAATCTAACAAAGCTGTTTCTATCAGACACACATTACATTGAGTCATTCTATACACACACGGATTTATTTTATTTAAAAATAAAACTTGTTTTCCACACCCCCAGAGCTACTTACATAGGCACAGTGAACCTCCCAATAGAAACACTGGATTTGGGTATGGATTTTAACCCTTTACTAACCTTCAAGGCAACAGCAGCAGCTCAATGCAGAAATCTATAGATCAGTGTCTGGCTCCTCCTGTTTTCTTCTACAGGGGGACTACACATCCCATGATTACTTCCTGCACAAACTGGTTGGGTTGGTATGTTACATACCCTCAGTGATGCCAGTGGTTATGTTGATATCCTAGATATCATTCTTGATGTCAGTGGTTGTGGTGGTGGTGTTATGTATCTACTCTAAGCAAAGCTAATGATAGTGTCAGTATGCTGTGTATTATGATGTGTTAACAATTGCATTGATATGTTTATATCCCTGCTGTTATCTTTATGGGGGAAGCTAAAATAGTAGTGGTATAGTAAAACTAGTCACATTAGAAGCAATATGACTACAAACGGTATGAGATTACAAATAGAAAAATAATTGTATTAACAGTGTACACAGTGTATTCATTTTTTCCCATTTTAAGTTTAAAATAAACCACTACAGAATGGAAAAAAATATATGTTTGAAAACTTTGAGTCTAACTAAGAGCACAATTAAGCATAAAGAAGTCAGCTAGTTTTTAATTAGAAAAAAAATTGCTGCCTTTATGGGGCCCTGGTGGAATACATAATACTTTAGTAGAAATGCTGTGAGAGGGTGTTTACAGTGGAGAAATATAGCTGCATTTCCTGAAGGTTTTTTCTTATAGAGCAGTGAGGAGGAAGAAATGTGGTCTCAATTTCATTCTTATCTAATTATCTTAATAAAGGTTCATTGGTCCCTCCTTCTGCACCCCTCGCAACACTGATAGCCAATACATACACCCTCATATTTCAGCACTGAGGAAGTGATGTAAAAAACACAAAATGGATTCCTATACTCATAAACAAAGTCTTTACAAAATTCAGATTTTCCCAAAAAATGTTTTATGTCTATGGCTTACACACCTGCTAATATTCAGCCTAATTCAATTGCCAGCTCACAGCTCACTCGCACGGTCCCCACATTAACCTCTTGCTGCAGGGGTTTTGTCGGGCCCCCGCAGTGTCCCCGCGTCAAACCCATGCTGGATGTCCCCATCAGGGACCCCCACAATATCCCCAAATTAACCCTTGCAGTGGGGGTCACAATCCGTTGCATTCAAAATTCAAATTTCCTGCCTTGTGGGTCCTTAAAGGACCATAAAGGTTCTTAAAGGACCCGCGCTAAATAAAAATTAACCCTATCACTCATGATGCTCTATACAGAGCCCCATGAGCCCCTAATAAACCCTGTCACTTGTGGGGTCAATACAGACCCTCATAAGCCACTATTTAACCCTGTCACTTATGTGGGTCAATACAGACCCTCATAAGCCACTAATTAACTCTGTCACTTACGGGGGTCAATACAGACCCACATAAGCCACCAATTAACCCTGTCACTTATGGGGGTCAATACAGACCCCCATTAGCCCCTAATTAACCCTGTCACTGATGGGGGTCAATACAGACCCGCATAAGCCCCTAATTATCCTGTCACTCTGCATAGGGTTAATTTTTATTTAGCGCCTGTCCTTTAAGGACCTTTACAGTTCTTTAAGGACCTGCAAGGTGGGAAATTTGAATTTGGAATGCAACAATGGCCCCTACTGCAAGGGTTAATGTAGGGAACATTGGGGGGTTAATTTTAGGTCCGGGGGGTACTTACAGTACCCCCACTGCTGGCCTTAACTATTAGGGTGCCGCGGGCCCTTTAAGGTCCCGTGGCTGAGAATTTAAACATTTTAATTGCAGTGGTGGTTACTGCAGGAGTTAATGTGGGGTTAATGTGTGTCCTGTTAAACCCCACAGCAATGGGTTAATGTGGGGACCCTGCAGGGGTCCCAATGGGGAAGCCTGCATCATTGGGGTCTAATGTAGGAGTGTGGGGGGGGGGGTGTTAGGTGCACTGGGGACATATTAGGGACCATACGTAAGGGCTTCTAAAGCCATTGCGAGTCCTCCTGAGCACAAGCAGGACTTCATCCTGCATTTGCGCTTTGCGAGCTGGGATACTTTTCTGGAGTGGGAGGGATTGGGCAATTGAATAGGGATTTACTCAAATATGCCTGCAAAAGTGGAACATCAAAGGCTTCAGAGTGGTGTAAGCTCCGAGTTGCGGCCATTTTCATAGGGCTTTCATAGGTCGGAGGTCCCAAAATGGAGGCAAGTGGATAGCAAAGTTGCCTCCGTTTTGAACTTGCTAACTCAGTGCTGAAAAAAGTAGCAATTGAATGAGGCTGATTATTAGTTTGGTACATACATGACAAACAAGAGTCTTTTTTTATGAACTTACATACATGACAAACAAGAGTCTTTTTTTATGAACTGTTATGGCCCTATAATTTTATATTTCTTTACTTGCACATCCCTTTGAGAAGTCAAAGTCATTAAATTGTAATTCTTTCCTACACTCCTGACCGACTCTTCCAATCCCTTCGCTGGCTTCCCATATATTCCAGCACTGAGTTTAAAAAACTGGAGACTCCTCTACAAAGACCTCAATAAAACAGCATCTTTTTACTGGTTACATCAGATATACAAATACTTCCCTAATTGACTCTTCTGGTCTACACATTACATATGTCTATTTTAGCAATCCATTTACACGTCTTCTTCGATGGTGTTCCCACAATCTCTGCAGCTCTCTGACCAGTATCAAACACCTCCTCCTTTTTGTCTCTTTCCCCCTCAACAAAGATTACAAGCTGTCACGAGAATAGGGTTCTCAATTTTATCTGTTCTAGTATATTTCTCTCACCTCTCTTAAAGGTCAATGATATATATATATATATATATATATATATATATATATATATATATATATATATATATACTAGCGACTTGCCCATCAAAAAATGACGGTTAATAAAAGAAAGTGTTGAAATGCTGTTTGCCACACAATGTGAGTGTACTTGGTGCCTCAACTATATAGACCCCTCTAACACTGTAATGAACGCATGTAATAACGCTATAAGTGTCATGAGGGTCATCCAGGACCCTCATGACCCAAAGTGTAAGCACTACACCATTTTAACCCGGTCACTTATGGGGGTCTATCCAGACCCTCATAATCCTCTATTTAACCCCATCAGTGCCATAAGGGTATATTATGACCATTATGGGCCTGTTACAACCCAACATTAACCACATAAGTGCCATGACGGTCCTCAAGGACCATCATGACACTAAATATAAACAGTACACTGCACTATACCCCCCAATAAAACATGAAATATCAACTAAACACCCTCCACACTAACCTATTAACACCTACACTACCTACCCCCTAATAACCCCCCCACCATGCTAGTTACAGAATTAAAAAAAAACTAAAGTCATCAAAAATCTAAAATCTACATTACATAAAATAAAAAAACCTAAATCACAAAAAATAAAAAATGTACATTACAGAAAAAAAAAACCTAAGTCACAAAAAATAAAAAAGGAACTTTACAGAAAATAAAAAAATACATTAAATTGCCCCCACTACAGAAAAAAAAATTACACACCTGAAAAGGAAATACATATAATACATACAATACAATGCATACAATACAATTAAATACAATAGAATACACCCCTATCTAATATACATCCCCCTATCTAATATACAATACTACCTATCTAAAATACATCCTATCTAATATACAATAAATACTATCTATGTACTATACATCCTCCAATCTATCTAATATACAATACATGCTATCTCTATATAGCAACCCTAATTCTAAGCTAAAATAAAATAATTAAGACCACTTACCTTTGAGATGTTTCTTCAGATCAGCAACCTAGGGTAAAAAAGATTAAAAAAATTACTACAACACGTTTACATAAAATAAATAAACATAGAAACATTCTAAATATTCTACTCACTTTTCCAGCATGTCCCGCCCTTCTTCTTTTCCTCTTCTCCGGTGCGGCCCCTGTTAAAAAAAAACATTACATTAGTACACATACATAAACATAAACTACCTCCCCGCGATGTCCCCGGTCTCCTCGTCTTCTGCCCCGGATGGGCCCTAGAAGCATCCGCGCTCTAAAAAAAAATGTTAAAAAAAATAACACACATCCGCACTCGTGGATGTCCCCGATGCTAATGAGCCTCCTACGGAGTGTTCCAGAATAAAATTGGCAATAGTGGCTTTTGATTGGCTGAAAACGCTGTCTATCAAAGTGAGCCAATGAGAAGACGCCAATTGTGAGACAATGAGAAAGGGATACACCCCAAAATCCCACTTTGATTGGATAACGCACCTGTCAATCTTTATTTGAACCAATCCGAACGCTTTATTGCCATCAGCGAATCACAATGGAATATACCCCCATGCAGTGATTGACTGAAGACATCTGCGCCTTCCCATTGGCTGTAATACTAATTGACATTGACAACAGATAATGAGAAGGCGCAAATGACTTCAGCCAATCAGTACGTGGGGGTGTATTCCATTGTGATTGGCTATTGTCAGTGCAACCAATCAGAATGCGCAGATGCCTCCAGCCAATCACCCTGTGGGGGTGTATTCCATTGTGATTGGCTGAAGGCATCTGCGCCTTGTGATGGGTTTAAATAAAAGTTGACAGGTGCATTATCCAATCAGAGTGGGATTTTCTAAATTGTCTCACACATTGGCGCCTCCTGATTGGGTGAATTTGATAGACAGCGTTTTCAACCAATCAGAAGGCGCCATTGGCTATTTTCTTCCGGAAAAGTCTCCGGGAGGCTCATTAGCGTCAGCGTTTTTTTTTTAGACCGCGGTTCCAGGGTGGGGCAGAAGAGGAGGAGGCAGGAGACATCGTGGGGAGGTAAGTACAATGTAGATTATGTTTATTTTATTTTGTTTTTATGCTTATGTATGTGTACTAATGTTATGTTTTTTTTAACAGGGGCTGCACTGGAGAAGAAGAAAAGAAGAAGTAGGGGGACATGCTGGAAAGGTGAGTAGAATATTTAGAATGTTTAGAATATTTTTTTTCCTAGGTGGCTGATCTGAAGGGACATCTGCAAAGGTAAGTGGTGTTAATTATTTTATTTTAGCTTAGAATTAAATTATTTTATATATAGATAGCATTTACTGTATGTTAGCTAAGGGTATGTGTTTTACATAGATAGCATAGCATGTATTGTATATTAGAATGTGGTATTTAGTTAGATAGATTGGGGCATGTATATTAGATAGATAGGATGTATATTAGATAGATAGTATTTACTGTATATTAGATAGATTGTGTGATGTATATTATATAGATAGGATGTATATTAGATTATGGTATTTATTTAGATAGATTGGAGGTGTATATTAGATAGATAGGATGTATTGTATATTAGATAGGGGTGTATTGTATTGTATTTCATTTTATTTGTATTGTATGTATTTGTTTTGTATGTATTTCCTTTTCAGGTGTGTCATTTTTTTTAATTTTCTGTAGTGGGGGGGGGGTTAATGTATTTTTTTTATTTTCTGTAATGTTCCTTTTTTTATTTTTTGTGACTTAGGTTTTTTTATTTTCTGTGATTTAGGTTTTTTATTTCATGTAATGTAGATTTTGTATTTTTTGTGACTTTAGTTTTTTTTATTTTCTGTAATTAGAGTGGTGGGGGGTTATTAGAGGGTAGGTAGGTAGTGTAGGTGTTAATTGGTTAGTGTAGAGGGTATTTAGTTGATATTTAATGTTTTATTGGGGGGTATAGTGCAGTGTAGTATTTATACTTAGTGTCATGATGGTCCTTGAGGACCGTCATGCCACTTATGTGGTTAATGTTGGGGTGTAACAGGCCCATAATGGTCTTAATAAACCCTTATGGGACTGATGAGGCTTATGAGGGTGTGTATGGGCCCCCATGAGTGACAGGGTTAATTAGGGGTTTATGGGAGTCTGTATTGACCCCCATGAGTGAGGGGGTTAATTAAGGGCTTATGGGGGTCTATATCGACCCCCATGAATGACAGGGTTAATGAAGGGCTTATGGGGGTCTATATTGACCCCCATGAGTGAGGGGGTTAATATAGTGCTTGTGGGGGTCTATATTGACCCCCATGAGTGACACAGTTAATGAAGGGCTTATGGGGGTCTGTATTGACCCACATGAGTGACAGGGTTAATGAAGGGCTTATAGGGGTCTATATTGACCCCCATGAGTGAGGGGGTTAATGAAGTTCTTATGGGGGTCTGTATTGACAAGTGTCTCTTTCCTTGAACTGGTGGTCCTTTCAGTATTACATGTAGCAGACTGCCCCATGGGCCTCAACCTTTTTCTCTTGGCGAGTTACTATCACTTCCTGCTTTGGGTTGGCTCAAAACCCTTCAACAACCCAACCATCAATCCTGGTCCGCCTACAATGTTCTATCCACACCTACGCAACTTTCCCAAGGAAGGAAAATTCAAGATAGAAAATGTTTACTTTGCATTAATGTTTTTCGCTTCCCTATTGTTCTGTTATGTGTTTACATTGTGAATAAAGATGTAGTCCATTTGGAGAGGACATTAATTGGGAACCAGGGTCTTCTTCCATGGGAAGAGCTCTCTTTGGGCCTTCTACTTTCCAGCCTAAGATAATTGAGGAATGCTGCATGCCTTCCACAGATCTGTAACTTAACTACTGGTGGGATTTAGTACTGTAAGCTGTCTGAGCATGATGGCAGAATATAACGACTTATCCATAGCTGAGTTGAGAGAGTTGATCAAGGCTCAAGGTTTGGAGATGACTGGGACTCCAGAGCCAGGCACATATGGTACAAGAACTACAGAGGCTAGATGAGGACAGATATGATATGTGGATACTAGGGGGTGTGCCCCTAAGTACTGGGAGCAGTAGCTGTGAGGAACAACACAGACCAGATGGTCATTCTTCAGTGGTCCCATCATGACCACAATCATCAATGAGCTTGTCAGTGCCAAGGGTAAACAGGATGATAGTTCTACTTCCTCTGGAACAAACACTGTGAACAGCAATCCCAGCAGCCTCAATCTGTTCTATAACAACTTCAAACATTTTGAGGAGACCTCCAGGAACATTGATGAGTATCTTCAGGACTTAGAGCAGCAATTAGTGCTCTACTTCATTGACCATCTGGAAGGAGTCCTAATCCATGGTTTTGCCAAGGATTAGGATGAAATCCTGGTTGCTGACACCCTGAATACTTATACAACAGGTATTAGTAGAAAATTGGGGGAGAAAGCTATATAATCAGTTATAAGAATAATTATGCAATATGCATTATTTCTACTTTAGAGTGTACTATAAGTAATAGCTCTGCTAGGAAGGGAACCTAGGCTCGAACTTGGGTGACAATAATTTACTGGGTGCCTCTACAGAAGATTGCAGCCCCTTGATGACGCAAGGTTTCTCATAATTAAAGCACTACTGCCCAGAATAGCACACCTGTGATAAATTACCAAAAGGTACTAAATTGAGTAGTGAATACCCTTGGCTTACAAACACTAATTTATAAATAATATATAAAAAAGAAAATATTTGGGTTAATAGTGCACTCTTTGGTTCTTGTCTGTACTCAATAATTATTAAAATATAACTTTTGTTCTATATGTTAAAATGTTTATGGAACAAAAAAAAATGTAAACCCTTGCAAATATAAATACTTAAAATGAATGCTATCCAATTGAAACAAAAAAATTAACAACCAATAGTGAATAGTGTTTGCCCATAACAAATGGTCATTTCATGAGTTACATCACTGAGGGCTTGATATAAGTAATGTGACTAAGAATGTAACAAAGTACTATTGATAAATAAAATCTTCTATACTATTCACTGTTGGTATTGAGTTTTTTGTTTCCAAGTGTGATATACAGTATCTCACAAAAGTGAGTACACCTCTCACATTTTTGTAACTATTTTATTATATCTTTTCATGTGACAACACTGAAGAAAGGACACTCTGCTACAATGTAAAGTAGTAAGTGTACAGCCTGTATAACAGTGTAAAGTTGCTGTCCCCTCAAATAACTCAACACACAGCCATTAGTGTCTAAACCGTTTACAACAAAAGTGAGTACACCCCTATGTGGAAATGTCCAAATTGGGCCCAGTTAGCCATCTTCCCTCCCCGTTTTCATGTGACTCGTCAGTGTTACAAAGTCTCAGGTGTGAATGGGGAGAAGGTGTGTTAAATTTTGTATTATCGTTCTCACACTCTCTCATAATGGTCACTGGAAGTTCAACATGGCACCTCATGGCAAAGAACTCTCTGAGGATTGGAAAAAAAAGAATTTTTGTTCTACATAAAGATGGCCTAGGCTATAAGAAGATTGCCAAGACCCTGAAACTGAGCTGCAGCATGGTGGGCAAGGCCACTTAGAACAACCAAAGGAGTTGAGTGCACGCGCTCAGCGTCATATCCAGAGGTTGTCTTTGCTATAGAGGTTGAAGGGGTGGGGAGTCAGCCTGTCAGTGCTCAGACCATACGCTGCACAGGGATTACTGGAACCATATCCTGTGGTCTGATGAGACCAAGATAAACTTATTTGGTTCAGATGATGTCAAGCATGTGTGCGGCAACCAGGTGAGGAGTACAAAGACAAGTGTGTCTTGCCTGCAGTCAAGCATGGTGGTGGGAGTGTCATGGTCTGGGCCTGCATGAGTGCTGCCGGCACTGGGGAGCTACAGTTCATTGACAAACTATTAATGCCAACATGTACTGTGACATACTGAAGCAGAGCATGATCCCCTCCCTTTGGAGACTGGGCCGCAGGGCAGTATTCCAACATGATAACAACCCCAAACACACCTCCAAGACGACCATGCCCTGCTAAAGAAGCTGAAGGTAAAGTACTGGCCAGGCATGTTTCCTGATCTAAACCCTATTGAGCATCTGTGGGGAATCCTCAAACGAAAGTTGGGGGTGTGCAAGGTCTCTAACATCCACCATCTCTGTGATATCATCATGGAGGAGTGGAAGAGGACTCCAGTGGCAACCTGTGAAGCTCTGGTGAAACTCCATGCCCATGAGGGTTAAGGCAGTGCTGGAGAATAATGGTGGCCACACAAAATATTGAAACTTTGGGCCCAATTTGGACATTTCCACTTAGGGGGGGAACTCACTTTTGTTGCCAATGGTTTAGACATTAATGGGTGTGTGTTATTATGATGGGACAGCAAACTTACACTGTTATACAGGCTGCACACTTACTACTTTACATTGTAGCAGAGTGTCATTACTTCAGTGTTGTCACATGAAAAGATATAATAAAATATTTACAAAAATGTGAGGGGTGTACTACTTTTTGTGAGATACTGTAATTTATTTTGATTGTTAATTAGAGACAAGAACCAATAACTGCACTGTTAATCCATGGTTTATATTTTGTTTTTGCTTTTTTTAATGTATTATTTAGACACAAAACTTCCCCCCTAGTATGTACTCCACCGAAAGGGCTTATGTACAATGAATCCAGTTTCCTAGAACATGCTAAGAGTTTACCAGTACTTGTTTATTCCCACACCCTACATGGCCAGGAGATGGAGGAAACCCCACAACTCCAGTAATATATTAAGGGGGGGCATAGGACCCCTTTGAACTCTTTATTACCACTCAATGCACCAGGGATTTATGGGGGAGTGGAATTAAGGCCTTACTGCTTTTAAAGGGGGCTAGGGGACCATACATTAATTTTAGCCCTATGACAGGGAAATTCCTAGGGTGAATACAAGACCCCTGTATTTATTATAGCACCCACACCCATACTAGTAGATACCTATGATTTTACTGCATTGGATGAGAGTGGTTTATTTTTATGAGGGTCTGTGTGTGTTTTGGTGAGGGTCGGTGCTATATGCTTTATTTTTTCCATGTGTGGAATAGTTAATAAGTTTCTTTTGGTATGTTTTAATCACTTGGTTTTGGTGAACTGTATTGGTTAAACTGTCTTATTGTGGGCTTTTCTGGTTTATATAAGTTACATTTTAGGACTGATATTTACTGTGATAGGTTAACTAATCACGTTGTAAGCCTTGAGACCTAGTGTGGGATTCACCATGTGATCGGGCCGTATGTAGCATAACCCAGAAGTGTTAGATTTGACTAACTAATAAATTACCCCGCTGCACAGCATCTCCCCATTTTGAACACAATCTTAAATCTTTGGTTTCCTCTAATTAGTAAGGTGTAATCCCTCAACCTTCCCATCTGGATCGCTACCTTGTCATGGTGAAGGGGCTTGTTTACCATAATGAATCTGTGATCCATGTAGGGTCACCCAAGATGCTCAGAGAAGTCTGACAAATTGCAGTCTATTTGGAGAAGGAACTGGCAACCCACTCCAGTACCTTTGCTAAGAAAATCTTATGGGTAAGCACAACCAGAGACATAACAATTGTGCATGGTATGCTGCAAGTCATACGGTCACAGAGAGTCGGACATGACTGAACAACAAATCCCTCAACCTACATTTGAGTTTGATGATCAAAACTTATTTTATTCTATACTATTTTTTATATAAGAATGTCTGCCATCGGTGTAGTCTATTCTGCAAATAATAGCTTTTCTTGTTTGTGTGCAGCTACTTTTATTACTTTACAGTGGCTCCAAACAGAACTGCCCTATAACTTTTGTGCAAGTTTTTTGAAATATAATGTAAAATGTAACATATTTTTCTAATGTAATAGGACAAGATGTATATTATCTATGCCCAGTGCTACATACAGAAGTAACTATTAAGCTGGAGCAAGTATTATAATGTGCATTCTCACTGACTGGCTCTTTTGAAGTATAACAGTCACACTTTGTTCAGACTTTACTGTTCAATGCTGGCAGCACACTGAATCCCCACCCCTTCCACACACACTCACACACAGTCATATCAAACAGCTTTTAAAGCAACCCTGCAGCCATGAAGCAAGTCTGCTCTTAATCACATCCTTTATACATCCCACTACTATATAAGGAAGGGGGTCTGCCCTCAAGATACCAACTGCTGACAAGAAGTGGAATCCCCAAACTTCTAGCAACTGTGCCAAACTTGTGGAGTGGATTAAAACCAAATCTAAATAAGGAGCTGGAAGTCGCCATTGCAGTGTTATGATTTGAAGAAAAGAGAGTGGAGTAAAGAAGAAAAGGCTGAGGAGGAAGGAAGAAAGGGGAGGAAATATGTATATACAAAGGGAGAAGGGGAGTGCTGAGAGGAAGAGATGTGCTACAAATGTCTAGAAATCAGAACTTGATGAGAGAGGAGGTATAAATAAGTAGTAAGCAGGCTGCAAGAGCTGGAGGAGGAGCAGTGTGTAAGGAAGCAAAGGAAGATCTATACAGAAGAAGATCTAGCAGGGCAGTGCTCATTCATTGTATATAGGAGAGATCACTGATCAGCACTGTGCAGGAGGATGAGGTGCTGCTGGGCTGGGCAGCACCCTGGGGTGCTGTTACTGCTGTTCCTGCTGTCTCCTATCACTGGGGCTGATGAGCCATCCTGCCAGGGAGCTTTCGACCTCTACTTCGTGCTGGACAAGTGAGTGCTGGTTGTTATTGATGCTGCAGGATGCAGAGCCCATGGGTGCAGCCCCTGCTTGTTAATAGATTTATACTTAGCTGATCTCATTGTGTGAGCATGTGATGATCTGCATAGCACTAACATCAGGGAGAGTGCAGGAGAGGTCATCCAGATGTTTGACATGAAGCATGTATCCACTCACCATACAGGCCAGGCTGCCTGATAGAGCAGGGCTGAGTATATATCTAGGTCTGCACACTGCATCACAGGCAGGGAATGAGTTAAACATTCTGAGATTGCTTTAAGGCAAAGGATAAAGTGACAGTAAAGCAGCCATGTGAGAAATAGTTTTGTAAAATGTAATATATTTGGCTATGATCTTGTTGGAAGGCAAACAAAAACACATTGTGCCTTATTCAATTGCGATTTGGCCAATTGAATAAGGCTCTAAATAAGCACATAGCATATATTTTTTAAAGAAGTTTTTAGTTAGTGCGGACCTTGCTTTTGGATAGATGTTTACTAACTAAAAACTTCTTAAAAAAATATATGTTATGTGCTTATTTAGATCCCTAATCAATTGGCCAAATTGCAATTGAATGAGGGCCTTTATGATTATTAGTTTGTATCAAATATATACCATTTCGGTATTTGATGGCATTTTATATACCAGTGGGACTCCACACAAGTATATTTAATGTTATTATCAGTGAGTCCTCCTCAGTGATACACACAGAAAGCCAGTGTATTCAGTCATGTCCAACTCTCCATGATCCTCTGGACCAGAGCATACCGGTTGTGCTCATCCATAAGGTTTCCTTGGCAAAGATACTGGAGTGTGTTGCCAGTTCCTTCTCCAGTGATCTGTAATTTGTCTGACATCTCTGTTATGGCCTGCTCATCTTGACTATAGCTCACAGCTTCGCTTAGGTATACTAAACCCATTCACCACAACAAGCGATGATACACAAAAGGGTATTTATGTTAGTATTGTAATTCAAAGTTATGGTGGGAAATAATATTTGTTAGCAGGTTTAAATACGTCATATCATACCTGACAAAAAAATTAGCCTTATATATAACTGTTCTGTTCTGTGGCCTCACTGCTATATTATGTTTTACAAGTTACCATGACAGTGAGATCAGTAACATCATATATTGTTAGAAATGAGTCAAAATGAAAATCTGATTGCTTAAAAGTTGACAAGGATCTTGCCAGACCACCAGAATACTGTTGAAGGTCTCCATAACCTAATGCTTGTTCTGTCTGCTTATTAAAGGGACATGGAACACAACTTGTTTTTAAACAATTAAAAGAGCATGTTTTAAATATTACAAAAGTCATTTTTTTTTGCATGAAAAAGTGAAATCTGATTAAACTTCATTGAAAGTAACAGGATATATATACACAGCATACTTTAGTCTATAGATCTCATTGGCTAGCATAGGACAAGCCCCCACGAACAGTTAAACTTTTGAATATGTTTTTGTGCTTGGAGACCTTTATCTGAAAATACACTGTGACATGTTATCCAATACCTTCTTTCTATTGCAACAAAGAAAACAATTATTTCCATGTGCTCTTAAAAATTATAATGTGTTGTACTAGAACATAGCATGTGAACTATGCTATTGCTTTACAGCTTCTTTAGTATGGTAGGCCAGATTTTTATTGGACAGTGAGATTAAAAAGATAAATAAAAATAAGAATATCTAAGCGCCTCATTTAATTGCAATTTGGCCAATTGAATAGGGCTCTATATAAGCACAGAGCATATATTTTTACAGAAGTTTTTAGTTAGTGAACATCAATCCAAAAGCAAGGCCTTCATTAACTAAAAACTTCTATAACAAAATATGCTCTGTGCTTATACAGAGCCCTATTCAATTGGCCAAATCGCATTTGAATGAGGCCCTCAGTGTATAAATCAATGTATTAATATACGTCATGTAAAAAATAAGGATTTGGGAAATTATGATGTTTTAAGTGTTTTATTCTTGGATTGTTCACTTTGTGAGAAGACACAGGATATAATGATCAACATGCGTAGTCACTTATGTTCTACTTTTATTTTCTTAATTCTGGTTATTTTTTGGTTGTCCCACTTGTACTGCGGACCAGCTATATGAGGGTCATTGACCACTGTTGATCTGTGAACCATAGTTTGGGAACCGCTGTTCTACTTCATAGTTCATCGGATTTCCCCTCCAACATAAACATGTAAATGAACTCTTTAGTGAAAAAAATATTTAAAATGCATTAATTAGTTTTATCACCCTCAACATATTTATGATGAAACATTTACACTTCACTTACTTCAAAGGATCCCCAGAGTCAGAAATTCATATCATCTGGAGCCTTCTCTGTTATTGTTGTTCACCCTTATGTAAGCTGCCATGTCACAAAGGTGTGACCTAAGCCACATCCACATGGCAGCTCTCGTGAGGGAAAACAGTAAGAAAGGGGGAGGCTGCAGATGTATAGATTTGTTGCTCTTCTTCTTCTTAGAAATAAGTGAAATTAATTTCATATCATAATTATATTGTGCATGATATCTAAACATTCTTTTAAAAAAATGGCTAAAGAGTCCCTTTGAGTCTTATTGGATTTTGAAGAAAAGTCTTAAAAATGTAGAACATGCTTATAAATCTTTACTGAGTGTGAGGTTTGCAATCCCAGTTTCACATCAGTTTGGATACATGCTGTCAATCTCAATTGAGTTGAACTTGGCATGTTACAGGTTTCATATTTTTAGTGATAAGTTTATGTTTTGGTCCATATTCACTTTGGCTCATTTTCGAGAACATTTGAGTTCACACTGGCTTAGGTTGAATTTATTTGTTAGTCTCCATGAAAACATTGCAGACTGTCCAATTCTTATCCAAACAATGGTAAATACAAAGTTCACCAAGTTAAAAACAGGCCAGAGTGTAGTTTGTAGCTTTGATGTGTGCTGTGCATGTTTGTGGCTTTAACTGTGTATGGGAAACCATAGTGGGATGATGCCAACAGCCTGTACTGTCATGTCTTAATATAACAACTATAAAATTAATTATACAAAATATACTTTAATCTCTTGGCTGGATTATCCAAAGAAATAAAAAAAAACATGAACTATTACCAAATTAATTGGATTGGTTTCCAGCTGGGACTAACATGCAGGAAAAGAGCCAATTTTGTGGACCAATTCTTTAAAAATTATGTTCATAAACTTTCATATTTTAGTAGCCTCTTATAAAGTACTTCAATAATTAAAAATTAAACTTTTTTAGAAAGTAAAAATTCATTTGTATGATTATTATGAAAATAGGCAGGAGGAATGCACATAAAATATCTATTCAGTTCTTTCGAAAGATGTCACTATGACTAGCCACTTGACAGTGGGGCTAAATAGAAGAGCAAATCCCTGTAGCATAACTCTCACACATGCTCAAGGTAAATCCAAAAGCAATCCAAAATTGAAGTGATTTTGAGTGTGAGTCATCATTCTCACTGTAAGGCTTGGAAGTATGGAAAGACACATGAAGATGATTCTATAGCAATTGTGAGTTACAGTGGTGGGGGGTTGGGTCCGTAAAGTTGACCCATCTCTGGTGCTAATAATATTAATATTACTACTACTGCATGCCTTTCCTATTTTTTTCACTAGATAAAATTAATTATTAGCTAAATATCAACCCCTTACAAAATGTTGTAAGGTCAGTATAGTCAATCCATACTGTGCCTGGCTCTCCTCAAGCCATCCTACCCCTCTTTTATTACTTGCGTAACTAGTTCTCATGTGTCCTACTTCTTGCTCATCTCTTCACTGCTTTCTCTCACTCCTTTCTGCTCTATCCCTCTCTCCTCTCACACCACTTCTCACTCTTCTTTCAGAATCCATTACCTAAATACTAGCCCGGCCTCTCCTGGGAATATCTAAGAGCACTCCCCTCCGTCCCTGCCCCTTTTTGGTCTTTATTTATTAATAGAGACATGAAATAACTTGCACCTGACCAATCAACAGCATATACTAGCATAATATGTCACCAATCTACCCACCATACCTATCATGTTTACCTTCCATTACTCTCTTCTGTGCTTTCACACAAAAATCCAATATTTGACTGAATGCTCGCATTCCTATCTTTGTCCACCTGTACTATGTAAAATTATATTCTTTTTTTTAATATTGTAATATGTAATTGGTTTGTTTATGTAATTATCAACCATAATACTGTAAATGTTTCCCTCTCCTACTATATCAAGCATACCCATTGGTTTCCTTTAGTATGTAAGGTACCTGAGCAGTTATGGGCTATACAGAGCCTTGGATAAAAGCCCCTTATATCCTAGACTTTGTAAGGGTATGACAGGAAGAAGATAGGGCTAGAACAGAATAGAAAATAAAGCTGACAAAAAATAGATACACAGCCACATATATACTCACACAAACCCAACTTCATAGAAGGCCATGACATAAGTTCCAAAAAACAATCTGATTTCTCTAGAATGTGAGCTCTCCTGTCAAGTCCATCCCAGTGTGCACCAGCCAGTCCAGAACTAGGTCTTGCTTCATCTTTTTCATTTTCTTATGTTGTCTTTTTCACTTTCTTAAGTTCTCACTTGAGCCTCAAGGTCCCAACATAGTTTCCAAGCACGGATCAGGGAGCATGTAACTTACTCTCACAGATATCACTGTTCTCGCCATCATGAGACACTATTGCCTGCCATTGGTTCGGGTATATGCATATTCACATTTTCAGGTCAATAAATTAGATTTGGAAAATGTATATAATTTGTTCTTTGTGACCAGACGTCACGTTATTACAAGCAATATTGATGAATCCCATGTACATGTAAGCAACAGATTTTCATCTGCTGTTCATAAATCTCAGTCTATTATACAATTGCATTTATTCTAATAGGGTGGTATACCACAGCTGTCCTAATCCAGCTTCAGCTATCATGACCACATATGTGGGGTACCACTTTATAGGAACCTCTAGTGGTATCTGGTCCACTCTCATACCAATGGTTTTATCACAATAATGTAACAAACCTGAATTATTTTTAAATTATATTATTAATTTAGAGTATATGTCACTTTGACACTTACAGAACATACTGGTATTTATTGATTGGTTTGCTAAGTAATTTGTTTCCGATAACTGACATTTTCTTGTTGTTTTTCATTGGTGAAATGTATTATATTCAGAGGAAAATCAGGACTGTTGTGTGATGTTGTATTAATAAATATTTTCACAGTGTGCCTTTGTGGCGTAGATTGAAATTAATCATACATATTGCAATTATTAAAGTTATGAAACAGTTGCAGGAAATTGACTAAATAATCACACTTCAGATAAATCGTACGTAATAAACTAAGTCTGTACTAAATTGTGCAAGTAAGGTAATGTTTCTAACTCTTAACTTAAAAAAAATATTTTACGAGAAAAGATTTGATCATATTTTAATGGGCCATTTGAATGTGCAACTTACTTTTACTGTTATATCAAAAGTGTATATGTATATCTAAATTGTTTTAAAAATTCCATTTCAATCACTCATTTTATTCTAACAAAATGTATTTTTCAAAACCTCACTGGTGTCTGTTTTTTATTTAAGGTCGGGGAGCGTGGCAAATAATTGGAAGGAGATCTATGGATTCGTGGAGCACCTCACTGAAAGATTTGTGAGGTAAAGTTATTTTACTTGACTTAACAAGAAGATGTCTGACTGACTTTTTGGGGGTAACTCAATACTTCACATTTTTTGTCACACTAGGCTGCAATATTACTGAAGATACTTTTTTAAGTTATGATTTAAATGACAGCGCTTATTGCCTATGTCCCTAGTCTTAATGCCAAGTCAAAATTCTGTGTCCCTGCCCCAGCAAAACACCTTGCAGTGCTTATAAAACATCATACATATTTGCCAATGTTATCTAAGATTCCTGGGTTCCCTGGTGGTCCAGTGGTTAGGATTCAGTGCTTTTACCACTGCAACCTGGGTTCGATTCCAGTCAGGGAACCAAAAGGTCACACATCCCTGAAGCCGGGCAGGGTTGGGCCCAGTTATTATTTGGATGGGAGATTGCCTAGGAGTACCAGGAGCGGTCTACTGTGGCCCAATGGAGAAGGAACTGGCAACCCACTCCATTATCTCTGCCATGAATTCCAAGTGGATCAGCATGACCGTGGACATAAAAATGTCCTGTGTGTGTTATGGTCCATGAGGACACTGTGAGTCGGAAACAACTGAACAACACAAAAAAAAAATCTAAGATTCCAGCTGTGTAAAGGCTTGCTTTGAGTATAAATCATCAGTTTCTGCTAACCAGTTACTATAAGCCCTGGATTTACTAAATCCGTAAACCAATTTCTTTTCTTTGAATGTCCTTTCACTACTTTACCGTTCTTTTAGATGCTGCAGTTTTAGTATTAGCTTAAAGGGGCATGGAGGGTTGCCCGTTTTTAATATTAAAATAAACTACCTAAGTGTTTATTTACATATTTATTATTATTATTATTATTATTATTATCCAATATTTGTAACACACTTATTCCATAGTGCTACAGCGTACAGTATTAAACACAGTGCAAAAATTGGAGGGTCCTGTCTGAGTTTAAAATTATATTTAAACATCTAAGTTTCCCTGTTCTTCCCTGTCTCTAATCTTACACATGCTGCTTACATCAGACACAAACATTACATGGAGT
Organism: Discoglossus pictus; assembly: GCA_027410445.1. Lineage (NCBI taxonomy): Eukaryota > Metazoa > Chordata > Amphibia > Anura > Alytidae > Discoglossus > Discoglossus pictus. Next base: position 232,690,575 of record CM050163.1, read on the forward strand.
CATTCTATACACATACATGCTTATTTTATTTAAAAATAAAGCATATTTTCTACACCCCCAGAGCTGCCTACATAGGCACAGTGTACCTCCCAATAGAAACACTGGATTTGGGTATGGTTTTTAACTCTTTACTAACCTTCAAGCCAACAGCAGCATAATGCAGAGATCCACACAGCAATGTCTGACTCCTCTTTACTTCCTTTTGCAGGGGACTACACATCCAATGATGCCTTCCTGCACATACTGCCATCACTGATTGAAACAATGTATTAGCTGCCTGTGATTGGCCAAAACAAATGATTAATTTTATGCTAATTTTAGCAAGGATTTCTAGTGGCGTTAACTCTGAAAAGCAACTGCTTGCAAACTCAAAATATTTAGCAAACTGATTCTCTTCTATCAGATTCACTCATAATCCATGAAACTTAAATATACCTTTCAATTTAATTTAATTTATAAGAGCTTCAAATCTCTGTTTTATCGCATTGAAACCTTAGGTAGTTTATTTTAATATTAAAAGCAACATGAGGACACAATCACTGCATGCTGCTCTGGAAGGGCAGCTGGAGGATCAAGTGGGTTATGTGGCAACTCTATAAAACAGTGAAATGCATATATTGTAAAAGTTTAACATCTATTTTGCTTTGTTTTCAGTGTTTTGTTTGTAGAGCTGCATTAACCAAAATTCGCAAATATTCACAGCATTTTGCTGAACTCTTCAACTGCTGTTTTTATGCTACAATGTCTATATTTTGTGTGCATCGTTCCGTTGTTTCTGACTCTCTGACCTCATGCACCGTCACACACCAGGACATCTTTATGCCCATGGTCCTGCTGATCCACTTGGTATTAATGGCAGAGATACTGGAGTGGGTTGCTAGTTCCTTCTCCAGTGGGCCACAGCAAACAGCTCCTGATATTTATATGTGGTCTCCCATCCAAGGACTGACCAGGCCCAACCCTGCATGACTTCAGGGTGGTGTGACTTATTGATCCCCTTACTGGAATCGCAGAGGTGAAAGCACTGAATCCTAATATACAACCTTGTTTAATGCTGCTTTAACAAACTGTGGCAGTTACCACAACTGTGGCTACCAGTTGTAGGAACTTGGTTACATCTTGTGGTTGTATAGCCACTATCATTGTGATTTAAGTAATGAGTAAAGTTATGCACGTTATGTATTTTTTTCTGAAGCAACAAAAAGTTATTTATTTCATTTTAACACAATGCTATAGCACGGTAGCACAACTTTTGGGTGCTTGAGACGTGCGTGACGTCTCGTGCGCGCCCACAAAGGCTGACAAATGGGCGCACCCACACCAGCTCACCTTTCTGCACTCACCCTCTCCACCCCCTCCTTCTCCAGCTCAACCTCTGTCCCTCTGGTACTCACCCACTCTCCCCAGCTCTCCCTCCTTCCCTCAGTACTCTCCCTCTCTCCCCAGCTCTCTCTCCCCAATACTCACTCTGTCTCTCCCCCTAGTACCCACCCTCTAACCCCAGGTCTCTCTCTCCCAGTACTCACCCTCTGTCCGACATGCAGATGACGTTGCGCACCCAAAAGGCAGCGTGCCCTATATTATACGTAACCATGTTAACCATATATCTTATTCCACAATTCTATGCAAAGAGTAATAACTAAATGAAATGTTCATAAACTTAATCTCTTTCATATATATATATATATATATATATATATATATATATATATACTGTATATATATATATATATATATAGGGAGTGCAGAATTATTAGGCAAATGAGTATTTTGACCACATCATCCTCTTTATGCATGTTGTCTTACTCCAAGCTGTATAGGCTCGAAAGCCTACTACCAATTAAGCATATTAGGTGATGTGCATCTCTGTAATGAGAAGGGGTATGGTCTAATGACATCAACACCCTATATCAGGTGTGCATAATTATTAGGCAACTTCCTTTCCTTTGGCAAAATGGGTCAAAAGAAGGACTTGATAGGCTCAGAAAAGTCAAAAATAGTGAGATATCTTGCAGAGGGATGCAGCACTCTTAAAAATTGCAAAGCTTCTGAAGCGTGATCATCGAACAATCAAGCGTTTCATTCAAAATAGTCAACAGGGTCGCAAGAAGCGTGTGGAAAAACCAAGGCGCAAAATTACTGCCCATGAACTGAGAAAAGTCAAGCGTGCAGCTGCCACGATGCCACTTGCCACCAGTTTGGCCATATTTCAGAGCTGCAACATCACTGGAGTGCCCAAAAGCACAAGGTGTGCAATACTCAGAGACATGGCCAAGGTAAGAAAGGCTGAAAGACGACCACCACTGAACAAGACACACAAGCTGAAACGTCAAGACTGGGCCAAGAAATATCTCAAGACTGATTTTTCTAAGGTTTTATGGACTGATGAAATGAGAGTGAGTCTTGATGGGCCAGATGGATGGGCCCGTGGCTGGTTTGGTAAAGGGCAGAGAGCTCCAGTCCGACTCAGACGCCAGCAAGGTGGAGGTGGAGTACTGGTTTGGGCTGGTATCATCAAAGATGAGCTTGTGGGGCCTTTTCGGGTTGAGGATGGGGTCAAGCTCAACTCCCAGTCCTACTGCCAGTTCCTGGAAGACACCTTCTTCAAGCAGTGGTACAGGAAGAAGTCTGCATCCTTCAAGAAAAACATGATTTTCATGCAGGACAATGCTCCATCACACGCGTCCAAGTACTCCACAGCGTGGCTGGCAAGAAAGGGTATAAAAGAAGAAAATCTAATGACATGGCCTCCTTGTTCACCTGATCTGAACCCCATTGAGAACCTGTGGTCCATCATCAAATGTGAGATTTACAAGGAGGGAAAACAGTACACCTCTCTGAACAGTGTCTGGGAGGCTGTGGTTGCTGCTGCACGCAATGTTGATGGTGAACAGATCAAAACACTGACAGAATCCATGGATGGCAGGCTTTTGAGTGTCCTTGCAAAGAAAGGTGTCTATATTGGTCACTGATTTGTTTTTGAATGTCAGAAATGTATATTTGTGAATGTTGAGATGTTATATTGGTTTCACTGGTAAAAATAAATAATTGAAATGGGTATATATTTGTTTTTTGTTAAGTTGCCTAATAATTATGCACAGTAATAGTCACCTGCACACACAGATATCCCCTTAAAATAGCTAAAACTAAAAACAAACTAAAAACTACTTCCAAAAATATTCAGCTTTGATATTAATGAGTTTTTTGGGTTCATTGAGAACATGGTTGTTGTTCAATAATAAAATTAATCCTCAAAAATACAACTTGCCTAATAATTCTGCACTCCCTGTATATATATACATATATATGATAGATAGATTCAACCCTGGAGTGGTGCACATCCCTTTGGTGAGTAACTAACAGGTTAAAATCGTACTTGAATTCTGTGTTCCTACTGGCTAGTACGTGTTGATGATATAAGCAGTTCTGGGGGTGTGAAAGATATCAGTTTGGAGAAAATAAAAGGGCTCCCTGGTGGTCCAGTGGGTAAGATTCAGTGCTTTCACGTCTGCAACCAAGGTTTGATTCCAGTTAGAGGTCACACCACCCTGAAGCCAAGCAGGGTTGGACCTGTTCAGTACTTGGATGGGACACCACCTAATATCAGGGGCTGTATGCTGTGGCCCACAGGAGAAAGAACTGGTAACACACTCCAGTATCTCTGCCTTGAATACCAAGTGGATCAGCATGACCATGGGCATAAAGATGTTCATGGAGAGTCAGACATGACTGAACAACACAACAAGAACAGCCTGAACTTTGTAATGCAATGTATATTTTTCTGTCAATCTGTGGCTGTTTGTAAATAAATGTTTAAAACCCAGGAAGCTTCTATATACCTTAAGTACAGGTTTGGCTCATGAGTCCAGAATGGGAGCAGAACGTTATCCTAATATTATGGAGGCCTAATATTTCTTCTCTACCTATTGCTGTGTGCTTGAGAAATAGTGAGGAAACATGATGCATTATAACTTTATCCTATTTAATCCTTGGGACAGACTCACTAACTACCATCTTGCCCAGCTCCTTCTTTCTACCTTTCTGAATGCTTTTTACAAAAATATGTATACGTGGATATATAAACAAATATGAATTCTGAACCTTAAAGTCATATTTAAATTTCCTGGATTATGAGTGCATCTGATAGAGGAGAATCAGTAGTGTATGCAAACGTTTTTTTTTGTGCACGAGAATATAACAAAATAAATATTAACAAACTCACCCTGATGTTTGCTAAATCTCTTGAATTTGCAAGCAGTAACTTTTGTTAGTTATCACCCTTGAAAATCCCTGGTAAAATTAGCATGAAAATCATAATTAATTTTGGCTAATCACAAGCAGCTATACATTTTAATACATTGTAACAATCAATGATGGCAGTTTGTACAGGAAGGAATCATGGGATGTGTAGTCTCGCTGTAGAAGGTAATAGATGGAGTCAGATACTGATATGTAGATCTTTGCATTGTGCTGCTGTTGGCTTGAATGTTAGTAAAATGGTTAAAATCCGTACCCAAAAGCAGTGTTTCTATTTGAAGGTACACTATACCTATGTATTCAGCTCTGGGGTGTGGCAACAAGTTTTATTTTTAAATACGGTAACATAAATCTGTATGTGTATAGAATGACTCAATGTAATGTGTGTGTCGGATATAAGCAGCATGTGTTAGATTAGAGAAAGGTAAGAACAGGAAAACGTAGATATATCTTTAACTTGATTTCCATAATATGTTTAAATAAATATATTTGGCCCAAGGAATTAGAAAAAAAATCATTGATCACAATGGCTCTAAATATCAAAAGACTGTAAACATATACTTATGTTTCTCCAGGAGGTACAGCTTTTATAGAAATATCAAACTCTTTGATAGTTTTGAACAGTATCTATGTAATTTCTGCTTGTATTTCACTTGTCGTATGGCGCTTAACCACAGGATATCCTCTCTCAGCCAGGTACAAATGGCAGCACAGCATACAGTTGTGGAGGAAGGGCTGAGAAAACAAAATGATGAAGCACTTCAAAAAGAATTTAAAGGGACTTAGTTACCCCTAAATTAGTTTTCTAGGATATTCTAAAAGAGCATGAAAATCTGGCTATATGTTGTGTTATCTATTTTTTTCTAAAGTGAATGAATCCTGGGAATTTCCATGTTGTTGTTGCTGCATTTATATGCAAATAAGTGCATAATGCATGTTAATTAGATGTGTTAATTATGATTACTGTCTGTCTCTGTAGTGGCCAAAATAATGAACCCCAATATAATCTGACAGTTAGACCCCTTTCCCACCCTTATCAAGTACTCTGAACCACACATGAGCATAACAGAGCTGCAAAATCAGTGCTAAATATTTCAGGAATGCTTTACTGAATAGAAAAACTGTTAGTACAGTGAATAACCAGTTTATAAGGCTCTTTAAGAGAATATCAACTTCCTGTTTGGGTATCAGTATCCCTTTGAAACATTTTTATTTTGTATATTCCTACCCCAGTTTATGCAGAATTTTCTTTCATGCATCTAACTAGGAATAATAATGCACACTTTCGAAATTTCACAATATCATTACTCAAGTTCCTATTATACAATAACAAGCGGTCTGATGAAATAGAATTGTAATAAACTTAGCAAAGTTACTTTCAAGCTTTAATATTTTGTTATGTACGTAAATGTACAACCAGATTTACACCTGCGCATTGCAGCAAAATCATTATACACGAATCCTATGGCAGCTCCTGTTAGTGTGCAGCAAGAACAATTAATTCTTACCTAAAATAGATTAGAATAGTATAGATTTGTCAGGGTGCACATATCTCAGTGACTGTCTGGCCCATCTATACTGCTCCAATATACTTTATCTTCAATTTGATTTACATGTTGTGTTCAAAGTGTTTTTGTGTTGTTCAGTTGTGTCCGACTCTCTGTGACCTCATGGACTGTAACACACCATGCTGATCCACTTGCTATTCATGACCGAGATACTGGAGAGGGTTGCCAGTTCCTTCTCCAGTGTATGCAAAGTACTGGAAGATATTTAGGGCAAGCATAATGTTGGGTAAGACTACACACTCAACAAACTGTCCTGGTCTGACATATCTGGATATCAGAATGGATCTAGAACCAAAATAAAAGTTCTCATTTAAAATAAACTTGTATGTGTCTTTGGTCTGAATATACTGTATATTGAGACCTTACTTGAACCCGCACCAGTGGCTGGAAATCATAGCTAGCTTTATTTAAAAAAAAAAAAAAAAAAAACGCAAGTAACATTTATTTAAAGTGTATGCTGTCTATATTCTCCAGTCCTTCATTCTGGGCCACATTTGAAGTTTAAATGAGTTCCCCCTACACATTTGTTTTTATTTTATTCTATTTTATTTTTTTAATGAAGGCATATGCTTATATAGACGTTTCATCTATGTATAAGATACAGAAGGTCCCCGAGTTACAGACAACTCGTACGTAAGAGCAGGCTGCCAAGGCTTTTGTTATGAGTTTGCTTTTATGTTCTGCTTGTTGGAATGAAAAGAAAGAGCACAATATATTCTGTAACTTATCATTACAGAACAGGGGTATTATTATTTTATTATTAGATTGTAAGTTTTCAATCTTGTGTCGGTGCTTCGGAAACAAGCACTATGTACATTTGATTTTAAGCTCAAAAGAGGACCCTCCATTCTTTGTAATGTGCCATGTACTTAATCCCTGTATAGCGCTATGTAATATGTTGGCACATTACATTACAAATAACCATTATAGTATTATTATTACTATTATTATTCACTAGTTGTTTGCCCGTCATTAATGACGTGATAATATATATATATTTTACCCCCGACACCCTTGTTACAAATATCCGATTATAATATGTTATACGTACAGGTTTTGCTTTATAGATATGGGCAGTTGTCTGCTAAGGCTGTTTTCTATGAAGCTTCTAAGTATTGTGTCATCTATATATGGGGAACGCTGAATAGAAAGCTGCCTTAACAAGCTTTCTTGTTTTTATTTACATGAGAAAAATATTAATTTTGATGGAAATTGACTTTGTAAGCTGTATATTCTCTTGAAAGCATGTCTCTGTTAAGACATTGAACGATAAAATTGATCAGTCAGTTACCACTTGTCAAAATAGTTTGTTCTGAGCGCTTAATATATATTAAATGTTTTTTTTAGATATTGTGTCCAAACAAAAGGTATTCAGATCTTAGTTTTTTTATACAAAGTTCCATTTCAATCACAGTTTCAAGTGTTAAAACTTTGAATTAATTAAAATGATCTTAATATAACACAATGGGCCAGACTCACCAAGGTTCTCTGTGATCCTGAAGCTGTGATTGCTACTTTGTATATACAGGGTTGAGTCACGTTATTATGACCACCGCTTCTGTGTCGTGAGCTGGCTTGGTGGGTATATAAGGGTAGGCATTCTGCAAACATATCAACCATCAGTGTCATGGGTAAAACATGCAATTTATCCGACTTTGAAAAGGGTATAATCATTGGTTTTCAGGCCAAGGGTGGCAGTATTTCTGAAACTGTACAGTTTGTGAAATGTTCGCATACTGCTGTGATTAAAGTGTCCTGTGTTTGAACAAACGGCACCATTGCGAATAAACAACGTTGAAACTGCGGGACGCTGCATACCATTCATATCGGAGGGGAACGTCAGGTGCAAAAGTGTTTGAGGGCCAACCGACACGCTACAGTTGAGCAACTCCATGTCCAAACGAACCAGGGAACTACCAGACGTGTGTCTAAAATGACAGCATAATGAACCCTGTTGTGTAGGGGATCCGAAGCAAACCATTGTTTGAAGAACACAAGCTGGTGACGGCAGCGTTATGGTCTAGGGAATGTTTTCTTGGCATTGTCTGGGTCCACTAAAACCTCTGGAAGACACTCTCAACCGATTGGGTTATTTATCCATCCTTGCAGAGCAAGTACACCCATACATGTTGACCGTCTTCCCTGGAGGGGAGGGGATCTTCCAGAATTGTCCGGGAGTGGTTGGAGGAACACGACAAATGTACTTGCCTGGCCTCCAAATTCCCAAGACTTGAACCCCATGGAGCACCTGTTGGACCACCTTGATTACCATGTTCGCCATCTTACAGCAACTGTAAGATGTACTGCAGTCTGCATGGCTCCAGATACCGTTGCCAATCTTCCAGCATCTTATTGACTCACTACCATGCCTGCTGCACACAGCGGCTATTTGTGATATTGGCTAATGATGTAACTCAACAGTGTATTTCTCCTTAGAAAAAAGCCACAGTTAGATGTTACACACCACTCAGTGATTAACTTTGTGAATTTATTTCTCTAATCTTCTTCAATTCTATTTCTAAATGCCTCTACTGTTTGATGAAATGAGACAGAACAAACGCACAACCAGCTATTCCAATGAATAAATAATCCCTGCAATATTTAAAAAAATCTATCTTGATTTTGTGCTAAGTGCATATTACCTGGGGAAAAATAATACTTATGAATTATCATTCTCAAGGCTTAAAGCATATTCCCCCCAGAAAATAAACATCAGCCCAAGTGGGAGACTCCAACAGAGGGGTCGTAGAGTCCTATATACAAGTAATGTAAAGAATGCAGAACAGCTATAGAAGACCAGGTGCAGCATAACTGCTGTTTGAGTGGATCAGTGCCCCATTACAGCTGGCTTTTCACAATTTTGAATTTGAATTATTCTAACTCCTAAGACGTAACTACCTACGTTGACTGGTCATGTACATCTGTTCGCCTACAATTTTGGAAATCAGACTGGTGATTTAACATTTGGCTATCTCTGTGTCATGTATTGCACCTATTGTATCCATGTAATGTATTTGGGAAAGAAGGTATCTGTGTGGTACAGGTTACATTGGAAGGAAAGTCTCAGTGTAGCACGGGTAATACAGCACATCTATGATGGAATTAGATGCGACTCAAGAAAGTCCATCTTGTGCATTGAGCTTAGGTCACATCTTGTAAATGTAAATGAGTCTGGATTGTACATTTTATTATTATTATTATTATTATTATTATTATTATTATTATCGTGCCAACATGCCAAGGGCCCTTTGAGCTTAAAATATTGGGTACATGGTGCTTTTTCTCAAAGCACCTTCCAAGATTGAAAACTCACAAACTTACAATTTATAGCGAGTGGTAGAGGCAGAAACCCAGCAGGAATAGAAATTGGGGATTTCAATTGGCCAGAAAAAGTGAGACGTTAGAAGAGAAGACAATTCTGTTGCAATCTCTAGTTTGCCGGGGTAGAAAATGTGTGGCGTTTGTGGGTATTTTTTTCATTTAGTAGCAGAGGGTAGGAAGGTATCCGTGCTTCAGTGCTGCAGTGATGTGTAAATGAGACTGCATGCTGACAGGATTGAGAGAGGGACATTACAGAAAGCAAGGGAGGATAAAATGAATGAGGAGAGCAAAAAGTTAATTAATGATTTTGTGTCTGTAGCAGCTGTGGAAATGCAGGTGAAAAGAACAAATATTATAGGTAGATAGGTGGGTGAGTGGATACGTAAGTAGGTGGATGGGTACATAGGTAGGTAGGTAGGTAGATGGATGGGTGGGTAGGTAGGGAAGTTCGTGGGTAGGTAGGCCTAGGTCCAGATTGAAAGAGTGTGGAGTAGGAAATGTGTCTGGGTCCTAGGTCAGAAGATGGAAAAAATAAAATAAAGCCACTTTTAGAATAAACCTGGGGTATGCAGATATAGGAATGGGTATAAACTTTACCCGGTATCAAAGCACAGAAACACAGATCTCTATATTTGCTAAACTTTGCTGAAATCTCTGTTTCTAATGAGGAAAACAGCAGACAATAGGCCGTGTAGCGGAACCCATCACTGTTTTACCCTGTTTTATGATTATTATGGTTAAAATATGATCCTACAATATGTATGCTGGTTTATGCTCTGCAGAATATTAGCCAGACTTTTGCAGACCTAGGCTAATAGATAATCCTATTACAGAGATTCAAGAGATAAGAACGTTGTAAAGGATCCTTGCATTTTCCAAAGTGTTTTCATTCTCAGATAAGAACAAAGAAGTGTAATTGAATCAATGTCTGATTGTATCAAAGTTGCCAGGGAGGTGTGACCCATCTATTGTTCTCTTTATGTGTATTGTGTCGCCAAATATGGGCATGTGTATTGCCTGTGGGAAGAGATGGGTATAAATATTTCTGCAATAACAAAATAAAGGCAGTATTCATTTGACTCCCAAATTGTGTGTCGTCCAATATGGGAGGTCGGGGATGGTGAAACTGTAGTGCCTCTTGGGTATTTTATCGTATACCAGCGGAGATTTTGGACTGCGTGTTCCTGCTCCGTTACATTTGTTGGCAAGTGGCGGGATTGTTCCCACGGTCAGAAGGACAGCTACAGGAGACACCATTCCGTGGAGTACAAATTGAGGGCAACGCTAGTATCCGTACAGCGCCCCTGGCTACAGCAGGATGGACCCGGCTAGTTTTCAGACAGCGTTCCATCATGAGGAGGAGGCGGCCGCGGACTACAGGGATGCAGACAGAAAGGAACTCATGGTTACAGTACCTCTTATTACCCCACAGACTGAGTTTCAAAGAGAACTCCAAAGCAGACTGGCCTTTTTCCCCGGTACGCTTCCCATGAAAACCTTGGAATGGTTAATGACAGATGTCCACAAATCCATAATGGAAAAGATGCGGGCACGGGAACGGTCGATCTTGGGAGCTGCTAACCCACCTCACACCATTAACCCCCCCCCAGCCCTGCGTCCGGGTGGTGGGAACTATCAAACCACTCCACGGTACATCAGGTGCCACACGTGTAACCAGCAGGGTCACATGCAGAGAGACTGTCCCAGAAACAGAAACCGCTCCACGTGGAATACTCCAACTAATTCCCCCCCCCAGTGGCAGTGTGTACCCCAGGGGGCCGAAGGTGTCGTCCTTCCTCCCCAGCAGCAGTGTGTACCCCAGGGAGCTGAAGGTGTCGTCCTTCCTCCCCAGCGACAGTGTGTACCCCAGGGGGCCGAAGGTGTCGTCCTTCCCCCCCAGCGGCAGTGTGTACCCCAGGGGGCAGAAGGTGTCGTCCTTACTCCCCAGCGGCAGTGTGAACCCCAGGGGGCAGAAGGTGTCATCCATCCCCCCCAGCGGCAGTGTGAACCCCAGGGGGCAGAAGGTGTCGTCCTTCCCCCCCAGCGGCAGTGTGAACCCCAGGGGGCAGAAGGTGTCGTCCTTCCCCCCCAGCGGCAGTGTGAACCCCAGGGGGCTGAAGGTGTCTTCCCCCCCCCCCAGCGGCAGTGTGAACCCCAGGGGGCCGAAGGTGTCGTCCTTCCCCCCCAGCGGCAATGTGAACCGCAGGGGGCAGAAGGTGTCGTCCTTCCCCCCCAGCAGCAGTGTGAACCCCAGGGGGCAGAAGGTGTCATCCTTCCCCCCAGCAGCAGTGTGAACCCCAGGGGGCAGAAGGTGTCATCCTTCCCTCCCAGCGGCAGTATGAAACCCAGGGGGCAGAAGGTGTCGTCCTTCCCCCCCAGCGGCAGTGTGAACCCCAGGGGGCAGAAGGTGTCGTCCTTCCCCCCCCAGCGACAGTTTACCCTAACCAGGGGAGACACCAATCTCCCAGACGGCGCAGATGGGACCGTGGTCTCTGCGACCGCAGCCTGTCCAGATCCCCAACTACCCTCACTGGGACAACCGGAGGAGGGGGTAAGTACAAATTCCCCTCCCCAGCTAACTTCTAATGTGGCCTCAGGGTTAACAGAGGAAATGTTAACCCCCACTGACCCCCACGTTTCCCTGGCTACTGAGCCGGAATATGTCCCAAGTACCCCAGCAGAAGAGCTGACAGCGGGGCAGAGTGCAGTCGGCCTCTGCCCTCCCTTTGTCCCTTGTACAGAGCAGGAGGTCCTGCAGGTTATACCAGCAGAAGAGCTGGCATCAGGGCAGAGTGCCGCTGGCCTCTGCCCCTCAAGTCCCCTCAGCGTGTTGCACCATCACCCCAGCAAAATATCCAGGTGCCTGGTTAGACTTCCCCCCAAAAGGGAGATGTGTGACGAAGTGCCCTTCGCCACTTTGGCTTGGAGAGGACTGTTTGCCAGCCTCCTGCCCTGCGACTATGGCCCTGGTACATATTGCCCTTTGGAACCAGTGTTCGGCCATACCAGAGTGTATGTCACTCATTCTGGCCCTTTACATACAGGGGGTCATTCTGTACTTGCCCTGTGGGAGCGGTGATACCCCAGATAGCTATGCCATGGAGCCCATTCATATGATGAAAGACTATGGGAAAGACTTTAGCTACTTGGCAATTGAACTGTGTGAAGAGGATCTGAGCGCTATTCGGTAGTTTTGTGCGCTCAGATCCCAGCTATCTGGGGATATGTGAAATGTGAGTAAATGTGAATTGCAGTAATGCTGATGGGTTGTCAAACTAGAGAATTGACCAACAAATACTTTTGTCCGGACATCCCCAGGCCGATCCGTTGGGATCAGACCGTGTATGCCGGCTTATGGTCACGGGGGAGGTGTGTAGCGGAACCCATCACTGTTTTACCCTGTTTTATGATTATTATGGTTAAAATATGATCCTACAATATGTATGCTGGTTTATGCTCTGCAGAATATTAGCCAGACTTTTGCAGACCTAGGCTAATAGATAATCCTATTACAGAGATTCAAGAGATAAGAACGTTGTAAAGGATCCTTGCATTTTCCAAAGTGTTTTCATTCTCAGATAAGAACAAAGAAGTGTAATTGAATCAATGTCTGATTGTATCAAAGTTGCCAGGGAGGTGTGACCCATCTATTGTTCTCTTTATGTGTATTGTGTCGCCAAATATGGGCATGTGTATTGCCTGTGGGAAGAGATGGGTATAAATATTTCTGCAATAACAAAATAAAGGCAGTATTCATTTGACTCCCAAATTGTGTGTCGTCCAATATGGGAGGTCGGGGATGGTGAAACTGTAGTGCCTCTTGGGTATTTTATTGTATACCAGCGGAGATTTTGGACTGCGTGTTCCTGCTCCGTTACAGGCCGTATCTAAGAAGCCAAAATAGCTATTGTTGTTGTTTAGTCATGTCCAATTCTCCATTACCCTATGGACCGCAGCATGCCAGGCAACACTGGTTGTGCTTATCAATATGGTTTTCTTGGCAAAGTTACTGGAGTGGGTTGCCAGTCCTTTATTAAGTGGATCAAAATTTGTCTGACCTCTCTGCTATGATCTGCCCATCTTGGGTGACCCTACTTGGTGTATCTCACAGCTTCATTAAAGTACACAAGCCCTTTCACCACGACAAGATAGTGATCCAGAAGGGGAAATATAGTGAAGCTCTGAGAAGCTTAATAAATCTAGGGGGAAAAGTAATGTTTAACTCATGTCTAAATTATAAAGAAAACAACAGTTCCTCTGCAGTTCAAGAGAAAAGATACTTGTTTGTCAAATACATAGCAAATTAACAATATTAGCAGCTGTGTGAGCCATGGCCATAAAACATTGTATTTGTTACATCACTTTCTTAGACCTGAGTCATGAGCGTGTTTGTTTTGGCTATTATGAAGAGAGGGATGGGGAAAGGGGGGACAGAAAGCAAAAATAATTTGATAAGACAAGATATTTACACAACCTCCATTCCCTCTCATTGCCCAAGAATCATTGCAGAATCATTGCACCTTGCATCATTCACTGCAACAACAGCTCTCCAAAAATGTGAATGCTCCTCTCACACACACAAATTCCACAAAGTATCATGGATCCCTCCAGGGTCCAGCAGAGACATTTCAAATGTATTTTTATCTAATTGAGAACTAGATTTTGTCCTGCTTAAATATGCTCTGAGTCAGCCATTTCTAACAAATATATTTTTTGTTGTGCCGTGATCCTTAAAATGAAATGCATATACAGCTATATTTGGGCTATTTTGTGAGTTTGTTTATTATATGTTAAACCTTTGTTAAGAAGAATGAGTTGTTTTTATACCTCTGTCAGCAAATCACATAATTACTTTTTTTCTTACTGTAAGCAGGGCTGGCATACTTATTCATCTCTCCAGCAAACATACTAAATCAAATTAGTAATCATATGACATTTCCTCCTTTACTTAGTACAGCATCCCTATGTGACCCTTTGTCTATATAGCATACAGTAAGCAACATTCCTGACTAAATACAAAACCAGACGCTGCTTTTTAAGGACAATTACTGTATTTTAAATAAATTGTACATTAATTGAAGATTTTATACTAATGTAAATATCTGGTTTGTGAACTTGAAAACATTTGTTTTTCCTGCAACAGCTCCGCTACATCACCAACTTCTTACATGCAATAAGTTACATACTTGCAAAAGTATTCAAATCAATCAAACGCAGGGAAATGTTCTGCATTATGAATAAGAATACACAATTGGAATATCATATTTGTAGCATGCATAGTATACAAAATATTTTTACAAAGTTTCAAATAATATAATTAGCCTTTAATTTTTAACTGTTGAATATAAGTATGCTTCTTGGACATCTGGAAGAAATGAGAAACTGGTTTTCAATATATTAAATGGTAGAGCAAATGCCAGTAGGTTTACCCACCCCTCAGGTTTAGAGCTAACTAGCAGTCATAGATGGATGCACCCATGACACAAGTGGAGTCTGCTAAAGTTGACAATTTCTTTAAAAAATATGTTTATCTCCATGGCTTTCATAGCTAATGTTAGTTTGTTATGTGCTTGATATTTTTCACAAACCACAAAGGTGTTGTTTAATTGGCCGAATTTGAGATCGCAGTCAAATTAGCTATTCAATTGGCGTCTTTTTGCGTGCTCGGATCGGATTGCGAGTTACGAGCTTGAAAAAATGCTGTCCAACTCATAACTTACACCATCCATAAGCCTTTGATGTGTCACTTTCGCTCGGCTAAAATCGCAAATCGCTATTCAATTGCTCCTATTCCCCCGAGCTCACAAACGTATCCACACTCGTAAATCGCAAATGGAGGAGAAAATCCTACGTGTATTCGAGAGGACCCGCAAAGGGGTTAAACACCAATGCGTAGCACTGTAACTGCAAATAAAACAGTAATCCGGGACTGTAAATTATGGGGAGAGCGATGAAAGAAATTGCAGGAAATAAGTTTTATTTTTATGTGTCATTTCGGTGTTAAATCGATCTTGGGTATCACTGAGTTAATACATATCAGGCCACCCATATGGACTAGAACAGTATTGGCATTCATTTTCGTAATTTTTCATTTTCAAAGTTGTGCAATTCGAATCGGATATCGGACCCACGAACCTGATTGATTGACAAATAACCTCCATGTTTTACTGCCATAATTATGACGGTCTCATTTTTTATTGGCCGATTCGAAATGGGCGGCTACAGGCTTGCTGAATTGATACTGTTCCCGCCCACAACTGCTCTGAACCAGTGCATGGTTTACGGAGCTGGCTTCAGGATCGCAACTCGCAACCTGGAGCATTTGAATAGTCTTGCAAACTCAGACCAACGGGAGCCCGCAACTTAATTGCGGACATGCGGCCATCTGCAATCGAGTTACGGGCTTGCAATTGAATGAGGCCCATTATGTTTAGTCCCACCCTCCCACCCTGTTATTTGGCTTTGTGTTAACTTGTTGTTGTTTATGAACATGTTTAAAAAAAAAAAAAGGAAAGATGCAGCAAATGATAAAAAAAAAAAAAGTTTAAAAGTATGTGGTTTTGGCGTATTGGCGTATGTTATCATTTTGTGTTTACTGTTGGCGGAGGTGAGTTGCCCGGCCCACTGGCCTGAAGGGGCGTTGCCCTACCTCACGGGACGTGCTTAGTGTAAGCATTGGGGCCTTGGGCAGGGTCCACGGCGTGAGGTCACTGTCCGTGGCCGGGCTCCTCCCCCTTTGTTTAGATGTAAATATACGGTATTTATGTTATTGTTAAATTGGTTATGTAAATAAAGCTGTGGCCCGTTGTTTTCTCCTACTCTGTTGTTGTGTCCATTATTTTAATAACTTAAGCCTTATGGATCATGCATGGGTCATGTGTATCTCATCTTGTTAAAATACATGAAACATACAATGACAATAGATAAGGATCACATGGACTGACTAGGCTGTGTGTGTTCTACCTGGTTTATTGCCTCTGGCCATAATTAATCATTATACCTATTTTATACTTATGGTAAAATTGTGTGTATGTCAGCTATATTTAAAATCTCCAGCAGTTTTAGCCTTTGCCACTTATACTATAAGACTTACATAGATCAGCCACCTTTTCTGTATGCTAATTCTAAAGGTATGTCTCATACTTACATCTGAATAATCTGTTTACATGCTGTACTATATTCTTTTCTACAGTTCTCAGATTACCATATATATTTGCTAAGTATTTAACTGAAATGTTTTTACACATTTCTTTGTGTAATATTACCAACATTTCTGTGTATTAATCTAATTGTTCTGCATTTATAAACATAACATAAAGGTACTTACTGATAATTTGAGGGCTTTAGTCCTAATCTTGCTTTCAGTATTACAGTATTCAATATTACAATAGTAATATGTTTTCAATTACTATATATATATATATATATATATATATATATATATATATATATATGTATATATATATATAAATATACCTTTTTTAAATATTCATTGATTCATTGAAAGCTATAAAGATGCTCTACCAGTAGTTCTTGCTTACAAATTTACTTATTTTAGACTGGTACACTAAGAATGACATCACTCTGTGCAATAAGACATTGAATCACGTAATTCATATCTTAATTAAGATATAAATAAATGCACACACATTAAGAATGCTATATATTAAATTGTTTTATTTGGGAAATTAAATTCTAAGTTAACAAGAAATGAAAGTCCCATTTTGTCGGACTGCTGAGAATAATACTGCTAGAGCACAAACATTTATATAAGCACCCAAGCCCTTTAGGAGACATATTATACAATCTGCTTTATTCTAGGTCAATAAAAGAGAATCCTGTCTTACTTATTGCTATACTTTTTTCAATTAAAAATAATAATGCTTTATGAAGTGTATGGGTCAGTGTGCAGTTCAGAATTCACTGCTCTGCCTGCCAAGTGCAATCAGTCTTGATAAACTGCACTATTGTATAACTGATAATTATCTTGTATGGCTATTTTTGAAGCATGCCAAATGCAGTCAGACTTGGTTAATCCATGCTTGGTTTATCCAGATGCCAGGCTGTATGCAAGATTTAAAGGGTGACCAGTCTTCCAGAAAACATTTCGTATTATCTAGATAGAATAAGACTGTTGAAATCAAAATGAAAAGTGGGTCTACGGAGTAGCATTCAGCATCCACGGTGACTGGTGTTCCACTCACTCTTGCTGTCCAAAGACCTGAATTGTGCTTGTTCATGCATATCCATATTGTGCATCTGAATACAAATTATAGACAAGACAACTCAACTCACATTAAACATTGAGCATGTCGGAGACCTGAACAACACTAGAAATTACTTTCAGGCATTCTTAATCAGCATTCGGGTTTTTAGACAGATGAAACTCAGGATGCTTGAAAACTTTCCATAGGTTTCTATCTGTAAACATAACCATTTGTGCTTTATGTTTATTCTTTGATTAATGTAACTACTTGGCAAACCTCAAGTTTGTTTGCTAGTGTTTCTCTTTCCTCATATTTCCTTCCTTCCTTACTTTTGGTTTATTTCTCACAAGATTGTAAACGGAAGTATTTATATTTGAGCTAACGATTTTGTACAGAAACATTCATGTATGCGTTATTATAAATAAAGTAACATGTAGATTTACCTTTTTTGAGGAAGGACAATTATTGGGGAAATTATATATATATATATATATATATATATATATATATATATATATATATATATATATAAAGTGGTACACATTGTTGCATTATCAAATAACATCTTTCAGATGCAATTTCCTTTTAACTTATTCATCATAATGTATACATATATGTGTCTGTACATATATGTCCCTTAGCTCAAAATATTTTAGCTACAAAATTAAAATAGTAATACAGTAAACTCTCGATTATCCGGCACCTACGGCAACTGCCTATTGCCGGCTAAGGGCCTCATTCAATTGCGATTTGGCCAATTGAATAGGACTCTATAAGGACATAGCATATTTTTTTTTACAGAAGTTTTTAGTTAGTGAAGACCTTGCTTTCGGATAGAAGTTCACTAACTAAAAACTTTTGTAAAAAATTATGCTATGTGCTTATATAGAGCCCTATTCAGTTGACCAAATTGCCAGAAAATGAGGCCCTAAGTGTAGTTTCCGGATAATCCGGTGTCATGAGATCAACAGCCTAAACAACCCTTAATCCCTCCAAAACACAAAATGTGCCGGATACTGCCGGATAATCGCGAGTTTTTTGGGAATGGGTAATAGAGGCAAGTGCCGGTTGCATGAGAGTCCTGGTTGGTTGAGTGCCGGATAACCGAGAGTTAACTGTATTTTAAGAGAAGAGTAATACAGCTATATTGATTTGTGTCTACAAAAGAAACATGTTTGTTACCTAATTGTGTTTTGCGGCATTTCGTTCCAAATAAAAAGAATACAGCATGTGCAGCAAGAACAGTGGTTAAAGATTTCCTACACAGCACTGTCATTGTGCCTCAGTTTGATTAAGAGGACAATGTAGTTCCTTCTCTATTCACCCTGTAGCTTCCCTGCTGTGACTGTCAACTTGTGGCCTATTAGTGCCAACTGTGATCCTCCTTGTATGCAGTGTGGACACCTGTCCAGAAATAAGTGGATGGAGTCCACCAACTCTCCAGTGTCTACAAAGGCCATGACATTCCATGCACCAAAGCTTTATGTTATGTATGTTCAGTACTTACATTTTTGTTTCTTTCTTTTTTTGCAGCCCTCGTATGAGATTGTCCTTTATAGTGTTTTCTACCCAGGCCACAATGATTATGCCACTCACAGGAGACAGGTATGTTAATGTTGATTTTCAAATGTATGTATTTTTTTATGTTCAAATTACACTAGTAATGCAGGGAAGCCCTTTATAGAAATACATAATACTCTGGAAAAATATGTAGGTGCCAGCAGTACAATGTTTAGGAACCCCCCAGGAAGTTTTCATATTATATATATATATATATATATATATATATATGTGAATAATCAGAGTATCGCAGTATATAGTGATACCTTTTTTATTGGACAAACATATTCATAAATATTATGCTTTTGAGAGCGTACCTTTCTTTTACAAGTCACGAGTGTTCATCTGGACTCCTGGACACTCATGGCTACCTCACTCTTCATATATATATATATATATATATATATAAAAATAAAAAAATGTTGCCGTAGTAGAGATATGTTGTTTTGGTTTATACTCTAATAGCGTGCTGTAATAGTTGTAAATGACTATATACGGTAATAAAATAATCTGCATTTAAATAAATATCAGTATGTCCTACACACACATATTGATAGTGAACTTTATCTGTATTGTATAAAGATTACTTACAGTTCTGTAGATATATAAATGTATATTTATTTGGATGGGAAAAAAGTAGCACATAATGATAAATATGATAGAAGCAATCTTATTTATAATAATACTGTAATAATACAAAATATATCTAACCTACACGTATGGATGTGCTGGTTTTTATTTCATCTATGGTGTTAACCTTTTTTCTGAGCATATTAGAAGACTAGTGTGGTGATATTTAAAAAAAGTATATTTTGAAGAAATAATACTTACAAATATAGAACTTGTTTTCTGAATGTAAAACAAAGTATGTGCTTTAATTTATTATCCTTTGGATGCTGCTGTGTAATCTACCATTTTGGTTTTGGCAGAAGAATTTCCTAAAGGAGGATGACACTTTGCATACATAGGTAGTGCATGCCTGCACTAGGGGCATGTGGTAGATACAACTGCCAGTGCTCTCAGCAGGAGTAAAGGGTGGCTCATTAGTTTCCAAGGACACACCTACCTAAGAAAGTAACAGGCAGCCGCAGGGATGAAATAAAAATTGTTCCACACAGTAAAGAATAATTGTATATAAAAGTAGCAAAATGTAAAATATTTTATTTTTTTATTTGTTTCTACGATTTATCCATTAACACATTTAGTTATTCAAAAACTATTAAGAAAATCTACACCACAGTGGTCCTTTAAACATGTCGCTAATACTGCTTTTTTCCAAGTGTTCAAATATTTTTCGTTTTAGAATATGTTTTTCTTCATTTTGAAATCAACTTCTTCTTATAAAATCACTAGCGACTTGCCCGTCAAAAAATGGCGGCAATAAGATTGTAATGCAGGTAATGTTGTTTGCGTGCAAAATTAATTTTGGTGTTTTAAGATCCTTCGGCGCTCATTGCGAGGCTTTTGGTTGTTTGTGTGCTATGAGCAGCGTTGGTCTTTTTTTTTGGTATGGCAATGAATAATTAACAAAATTAGAAATTAATATACTTTACCTATTGTGAAGTAATATATGCAGGAAGCATTTTGTTGAAGAGCTGGCAATCTGTTTTCATGTTGCTGCAGCATCAGTGCTGTGGAGCTGCTGTGTAAGCGTCATGAATGTCTGCAGTGTGTAGTGTAATAGTGTGCGTGCGCGAGGCAAATCCGTTAGGGTAGCTGTGTACTTCCGGATTGTATAAGTGTTCTAAAATGGCGCCTAATGTGTGTATGCAGCTGTGGCTGATTTAGCGTCCTTGTTTTCGGATGTGGTCCCACTTTTTCAGAAAATCCGTAGGTGTTTGGTGGTGTTTTGCGTGTTTAGGGTCCTTTAGCCTCTTTTTTGTTTGGTTCGGTGGCCATTTTTTCTCTCGCTTAGGTGATTTTCGGGTGTCTAATCTCCAAAATTTGGACTTAAATCGAGGTGTAACTTCACTTGCAGAGGTCCTGGGTGCCCCCCTTGCTGTGGGTAAGCTTTTTATGTGTTTGTTGTGTGTATTTATTGTGTTTCTAATGTTTTTGGGGTCGCGCAGGTTGCGTCCTTGTTTTCGGATCTCGTACGTCTTTTTCGGAAAATCCGTAGGTGTTTGGTGGTGTTTTGCGTCTTTTTTCAGCGGCCATTTTTTCTCTTGCTTACGGGATTTTCGGGTGTCTAAACTCTTTTATTTGGAGTTAAATTGAGGTGTAACTTCAGTTTTCGAGGTCCTGGGTGCCCCCCCTTGCTGTAGGTAAGCTTTTTATGTATTTGTTGTGTGTATTTATTGTGTTTTTCATGTTTTCATGTGCGCGGGTTTCAGGCGTTTTTTGCGAGGTCGTAATGGGTCATAACGTGTCTTGTATTTTTGTTTCGTAACATAAATTTTGCGAGGTCCGCAGTTTCTGGCAAGGAGCGCCTTTGGCGCTCCATGCCAGCAACTGCGGACCTCGATTCGCGAGGGCCGCAGGCTTGCTATGCGAGCCTGCAGCCTTAGCAACAGCCAGCATGCTCACAACTATATATGTGATTGGTGGATAACAACACATACTAAATAGGACTCTTATTATCTGTCCTTGAGTTGATATACAGTACTTGGAGCCCCAAGAGTTTAGATGCTACTTTCGTGTTTCATCTTCCTCTTTTCTCCCCATAAGACATCTTGTTTTTTTCCAGTTCTTCATTTTTCTTTCTTCCTTTTTTCCCCATGATTCCACATCTTTCCAAATATTTCCTTTTCCATTCTATTCTACTTCATTCACTACCATTTTAGTCCATTATAATCTTTCTCCAAACCTTCTCTTTTGTCCTCACACATATCTATTTTGTTCCTCATGCAAATCCAAGGTCTCACCATCTCTTAACTTTTAACATTACAAATACATACCCTCTCCCTACAGTGAATGATAACATTTACACTGATGAAGACAAGCAGAAAATAGAATGAAGTAATGCATTGAGCTCCTCGCTAAGTTGTATTAATTATTTGCTGAAGCCCATCATTTACTCCAATTTTCTTGTTAATGGAAATGTAAAGAGGCACTTAAACCAGCAGACAAATGGCAATGTCTGAAGCCTTCCAAACATCACTGTAGGCAATTAGGAGTGGAGTGGATTATTAGTGCATCAGTTTGCTTTCTTTGACTGCAGATACAACATGTACATTAATAACAAGATATCTGATCTCCTTGCTAGCAACGTCACCTGACATGATATTGATTATTAGGAAATCCATACCTTGGTGCTGAGTTTAAAATTAAACCTCTTTAAAGGACCATGCTCATGTTTGTGAAGTATGAAATAACTTTAGTACATGTTTAAGCCATGACTATGGCTTAAAGGGGACTTCATACATACAGTGCCTTCCAAAAGTATTCACCCCCTTGACTTTTTACCTATTTTGTTACATTACAGCCTTAAAGTCAATGTGTTGTTAATCTGAATTGCGTGTGATGGATCAGAACACTATAGTCTAAGTTGGTGAAGTGAAATGAGAAAAATATATACATAAAACTATTTTTTAGAAATAGAAAACTTGTGCGTTTCTATTCACCCCCTTTGTTATGAAGCCCATAAAAAGCTCTGGTGAAGTCACATAATTCGTGAAATGATGTCCACATGTGCAATATAAGTGTCACATGATCTGTCATTACATATACACACATTTTTGAAAGGCACCAGAGGCTGCAACACCTAAGCAAGAGGCACAACTAACCAAACACTGCCATGAAGACCAAGGAACTCTCCAAACAAGTAAGGGGCAATGTTGTTGAGAAGTACAAGTCAGGGTTAGGTTATAAATAAATATCCAAATATTTGCTGATCCCCAGGAGCACTATCAAATCTATCATAACCAAATGCAAAGAACATGGCACAACAGCAAACCTGCCAAGAGATGGCTGCCCACCAAAACTCATTGACCAGGCAAGGAGGGCATTAATCAGAGAGACAGCACAGAGACCTAAGGTAATCCTGGAGGAGCTGCAGAATTCCACAGCAGAGACTGGAGTATCTGTACATAGGACGACAATAAGCCGTACGCTACATAAAGTTGGGCTTTATGGCAGAGTGGCCAGAAGAAAGCCATTACTTTCAGCAAAAAAAAAAATGGCACATTTTGAGTTTGCGAAAAGGCATGTGGGAGATTTCCAACATGTATGGAGGAAGGTGCTCTGGTCTGATGAGACTAAAATTGAACTTTTCGGCCATCAAGGAAAACGCTATGTCTGGCGCAAACCCAACACATCACATCACCCAAAGAACACCATCTGTGGGGATGTTTTTCAGCAGCCAGGAATGGGAAACTGGTAAGAGTTGAGGAAAAGATGGATGGTGCTAAATACAGGGATATTCTTGTGAAAAACCATTTACCACTGTGTGCGTGATTTGAGGCTAGGACGGAGGTCCATCTTCCAGCAGGACAAAGACCCCAAACACACTGCTAAAGCAACACTTGAGTGGTTTAAGGGGAAACATGTAAATGTGTTGGAATGGCCTAGTCAAAGCCCAGACCTGAATCCAATAGAAATTCTGTGGTCAGACTTAAAGATTGCTGTTCACAAGCGCAAACCATCCAACTTGAAGGAGCTGGAGCAGTTTTGCAAGGAGGAATGGGCTAAAATCCCATTTGTAAGATGTCTCAAGCTCATAGAGACTTATCCAAAGCGACTTGGAGCTGTAATTGCCGCAAAAGGTGGCTCTCCAAAATATTGACTTTAGGGGGGGTAAATAATTATGCACATTGACTTTTTCTGCTATTTTGTCCTATTTCTTGTTTGCTGCACAATAAAAAAAAACAAAAAAACTGCATCTTCAAAGTTGTGGGCATGTTCTGTAAATTAAATGATGCAAATCCTCAAACAATCCATGTTAATTCCAGGTTGTGAGGCAACAAAACACGAAAAATGTCAAGGGGGGTGAATACTTTACTGTATGTCTGACAATTTATTTGGCAGACAAGAATGAGTCCTAAATTTATATTACTGTTCATTGGCTGACATGGGCAAGCCCCCAAATGAGTTAAATATTTAAATCAATTTTTGCTACTTTTAGAGCTTCATGTGAAAAAAAGAAAACATGCCCTCTTTCCTATTCAGCAAAGAAAATAGTTATTTAAATGTTAATTTAACTATGAATATGTTTGAATTATTTTTCTGTTTTTGTATAGATTATTTCTATGTTGTCAACACTTCTTGATAGCTGGAAGCCTGAAGGCCTGTAATGATGGAGGCAGTGATGGGGAAGGAGAGAGAGGGGCGGAGTTTGTTAACTCACTAGACCTTTAAGCATTTGACGGCTTCCCTTTTCCCCCATACATACTCAGAAGCTGGCAGCTCATAAGAATAAAATGCCATCCTTGCTCCCTGTAGAAATATACACGTACCTCTCACATATGCAACCTTAACCAATGTATCATGGATACCATATCAACATTTATTTATTTTTGTAAAAATATGCTTTATTAGAATTTTCCTATCTGATTATTGTTCTATACCCATATTTTCCAAACATATTTATTTTTCTATCATACTATAATATGTAGAAACTTAATTCAGCACATTTTGGAGCACATCACTGTAAAGATCTCCTAAACACATGTTGAAATATTTAGAATTTTTGAAATATGTGCATTCTTCATTAAGAAATTAATAAATAAATATCTGTTTACATGTATCACTTGCAGCACCGAGACACACACACTTCTACATGCCCTGTGCAGTGAGCATAAGGAAAGAAGAGTTAACCCTTCACAAATCAGTACACATAATGGAATGCTGGAATCAACTAAATAGGACAGTTGTGAGTTAACTGATTGCTGCATTCCTGAGTTCAGGGAAAAATTACTATAAATCTTTTTGTTCACCAAGTCTTCACCGCACAATTTGGCATACGTTATTCATCATGGAAAAGTCAGGAGGCAGGATACACTTTGTTTATAAACAGACCTAATACTTTAGATTTTTTAGGTGTTATTAGTGTAATAAAAAAAAAAAACAGTGAGGTAAATGGCTCTTTAAATTTTGGGAGGCATTATTATGCAGATTAGATGGACCAATTGTTTTTATTTTCATATTTAAAAAGAAAACTAAATATTGTAATCCCCATAAAAAAATTGCAGAAATCATAGCAAGCATGTGCTAGCTCTCCATATCCCTAGTAACAGATTACATGGAGAGGCAGTGGAAGGATTAATCAGTTAACTTAATGGGTTCTGGCTCTGTACCCCTATCCCAAAGCTATTTTCGGAAGGCCTCCTAAGAGCAGTGCACTTAGTCCTAAATGGATTCTATTTTAAGTGGGCAAGAGGGAAAAGGTGGTAGAGTTTGAGTTCCAAGTATGTCACTGCCCAGCATCCAGCGGGAACACTGTTCACTAACATATTATATAGAAAGAACAGTTTTTCTGTCCTGTTTAAAACATGTCACTTAGTTTTGCTTTTTGTTTTCCGTCATGAGCATAAAATAGTAAGTGCAATCTTATAGCCTTATTAAATTGCTATTCAGCAAATTTAAAAGGGCTCAGTATAAACACACAGCATATTTTTTACAGAAGTTTTTAGTAAGTGAAGACCTTGCTTTTGGATAGAAGTTCACTAACTAAAAACTTCTGTAAAAAATATGCTCTGTGCTTAAATAGAGCCCTTTTAAATTTGCTGAATCACAATTTAATAAGGCTGTTAGTTTTTGTCTATTACATTAATACAGTATTTATTGTGTCCATTTAAGTCCTGCCATGTCAAGCTGGAGTATGCAGGGCATTTTTATACTATATAGAGATTCAGTGCTGAAAATAAGAAACCTTTGAATTGATATCGCAAGTGAAGGAACATTTTTATTTAGTAAGGATGTTGGCACATCTCTTGTAATAACACAATATAGTTGATCTAAAACATCTTGAATTTCAACACAGCAGTATGTGAGCCTTTCTTATGATGCAATGTTTCTCAACATTTATGAAGAATAGATGCAAAACAACATGTTTGTACATAACATGTATTGTGATGTGTCTATCTTCTTTTTAAGGTATAGGGTTTTTATTGGCAAAGATGTCATGCTAGACTGTGTGATAACCATTATTGCTGGATAAGAGCTTTTTTTTTGTTCACGGAAATTGCCATAAAATTACATATAACAAGTAATGCAATGTACTATCAATACCGAGCTATTTTAAATACTCATTTAAATTTGTCATTAAAATGTAACATTGCTCCTGTATTAAGCATATAATTAAGTTAATGACTCCGCTCACAACCCAGATCTTTGTTAATGTGGGTAATTATTATTAACTTAAAACCGGGTGCAAAATGCACCTCCAGCCCCCTTATTAAAAATGAAGTTCAAATGGTAGGTTCAAGATTAAACTTACCAGTAGCTAAGACCATCCAATCTTTTAACCTTGAGAAAAGTGAAAATGATGCCCCATGGTAAATAACATTCATATAATGAAACAAACACTGGTTATGAATGATGTTGCTCATTTGACCATACTCTACACTAAGAAGACAATTTTTGGGGCCTAATTGTTGAATATTATGTTTAAATATACAGAAAGTAATATAAGAACTATTTATTTAGTTATCTTTGCCATTGCATGTTCTGCGATGTGCTTCATTGCTTAGGTGCTCTCTATTTCCTATGGGAAATTGCCATTGTAGC
This sequence comes from Discoglossus pictus, assembly GCA_027410445.1. NCBI lineage: Eukaryota > Metazoa > Chordata > Amphibia > Anura > Alytidae > Discoglossus > Discoglossus pictus. The sequence continues at coordinate 232,717,153 of CM050163.1, forward strand.
CTTCAGCACCCCTACCACAATTTAAAGAACCTATTACATATTATAATTGTCTAACTGCGATTCGTTGTCACGCTTCAGACGAATCGCAGTTAGACAATTATAAACTGCTGCGCATTGCGCAGAGCGCGGCGCGAGCCGCGCTTACGAAGGGCACGGCGCAAGACGCGCTCTGCGCCCGAGCCGCGCTTGCGCAGAGAGCAGCGCGAGCAGCGCATGCGCAGAGCGCGGCGCGAGCCGCGCATGCGCAGAGCGCGTCGCATACGCAGAGCGCGGCGCAAGCCGCGCTTGCGCTTGCGCGGCCCGAGAGCAGATTAAAGAGTGGGGAAGAGGGGGGGGGGGTAGAGGCACAGAGGGAGAGTGGGGAAGAGGGGAGGGAGAGTGGGGAAGAGGGAGAGGGGGGGGGGGAGAGGCACGGCACAGAGGGAGAGTGGGGAAGAGGCACAGAGGGATAGGTGGGAAAGAGACAAAGGGGAGGTAGAGGAGGGGGAAAAGACACACGGGAGGGAGAACAGGGGGAAGATACACATGGGAGGGAAATGGGGGGGAGAGGGGAACAGACACAGGGGGAAGGGGGAAAGAGACACAGGCCAGGGGGGAACAGGCACAGAAGGAGAGGGGGGAAGAGGCACAGAGGGAGAGGGGGGAAGAGACACCTGGGGGAGAGATACAGAGGGTGAGGGAGGAAGAGACACAGAGGGAAGGAGGGGAAGAGGTACAGAGAGAGGGGGAAAGAGGCACAGAGGGGGGGAACAGAGGAAGGGGTGAAGAGACACAGTGGCGAGACACACAGAGAGAGGCGGGGGAAGAGGCACAGAGGGAGAGGGTGGAAGACACAGAGTGGGGAGAGACACAGAGGGTGAGGGGGAAGAGACAGGGAGGAAGAGGCACAGAAAGAGGAGGGGGAAGAGACACAGGGGAGTGAGAGGAGGGGGAAGAGACACAGGGGAGAGAGTGCAGGGGGGAAGATACACAAGGGAGGGAAATGGAGACACGAGGAAGGCCGTAACAGATACAGAGGGAGGGGTAAAGAGACACAGGCCAGGGGGGAACAGACACAGGGGAGGGTTGGGGGAGACACAGGGGGGGGGAAGAGATGCATAGGAGGGAGAAGGGGGAAAGAGACACAGGGGAGGGGTTTAGAGACACGGGAGGGAGAGGGAGGTAAAAACACAGGGGGGCAGGAGATACAAAGGAGGTAGACGAGGTGGAAGGAGACACAAGGGAGGGAGAGGAGGGGGGAAATAAGACACGAGGGAGGAAGTAGACAGAGGGAGAGACTCGCAATGAGCTCCAAAGGGGCTCATTGCAAGGCCTGTGATGAGCGCCAAAGGCGCTCATCACAAGGCCAGTAAAGTAGAGGGGGAGAGGCTTACATTGTGTGGCAAACAGCATTGCCAGGCTTCAGTTTTTATTGCCGTCATTTTTGACGGGCAAGTCGCTAGTATGATATATAATAATATAACTATATCACATATATAGTTGTGAGTGTACGGGCCGTTGCTCACGCCGAAGGCGCTCCATCTTAGCAACTGAGGCTCTTGCTCGCAGCGTACGGCCCGTTGGTCATGCTTGCGGGTTCGCGATGCCAAAGGCGCTCCATCCCAGCAACTGAGGCCCTTGCCCGCAGCCCTCGCTGCCCTTGCCCACGCGGCGGGCAAGAGCCTCAGTTGTTGGGATGGAGCAGCCACCTCCTCTCCACAATGCCCCGCGCAGGGCCGCCCCCAGTCCCCGGTTCGGGTTCAGCTTTAGATCCCCCAGTCTTGGCTCTAGATCCCTCTCCTCACCCCCCGCACAGTGTGAGTTGTTGCCCTCCCGGTCAGTGCTCCTCCTGTGCTGCTCTTCCTCTCCACAGCCCCCCGCAATGCTCCTTCTTCTCCCCCCTGTGCTGCTCTTCCTCTCCTCAGCCCCCCGCGATGCTCATTCTTCTCTCCCCCCTGTGCGGCTCTCTCCTGCGGTCCGGAATCTGCACTGAGCCCAAGATCTGAGCCGGGACAGAGGCACAGCCAGGAAACAGCGCTCCCGGGGGCGGACAGGGGAACTGCACCCACAGAGTCACCTGCAGTCAGTGCTTGCTTTGCAGTGAGAGTGTGTGCTCTGCAGTCTGTGTGTGTGCTCTGCAGTCAGTGTGTGTGCTTTGCAGTGTGTGTTTCTGTGTCTGCTCTGCATTCAGTGTGTTTATGTGCTCTGCAGTGTGTGTGTGTGTTCTGCATTAATTCTGTGTTTATGTGTGTATTCTGCACTGTTTGTGTGTGTGCTCTGCAGTCATTGTGTTTGTGTGTGTTATGCAGACTATGTGTGCTCTGCATTCACTGTGTGTTTGTGTGTGCGCTCTGCAGTCATTGTGTGTGTGTTATGCAGTGTGTGTGTGCACTGCAGTGTGTATTTGAATCTGAGATCTGCAGGCAGTGTGTGCTCTGCAGCAGGTCTGTGAGTATGTGCTCTGCAGTAAGTGTGTGCTCTGCAGCAGGTCTGTGAGTGTGTGCTCTGCAGCAGGTCTGTGAGTGTGTGCTCTGCAGTCAGTGTGTTCTCTGCAGCAGGTCTGTGAGTGTGTGCTCTGCAGTAAGTGTGTGCTCTGCAGCAGGTCTGTGAGTGTGTGCTCTGCAGTAAGTGTGTGCTCTGCAGCAGGTCTGTGAGTGTGTGCTCTGCAGTAAGTGTGTGCTCTGCAGCAGGTCTGTGAGTGTGTGCTCTGCAGTAAGTGTGTGCTCTGCAGCAGGTCTGTGAGTGTGTGCTCTGCAGTAAGTGTGTGCTCTGCAGCAGGTCTGTGAGTGTGTGCTCTTCAGTCAGTGTGTTCTCTGCAGTAGGGCTGTGAGTGGGTGCTCTATCACATATATAGTTGTGAGCGTACGGGTCGTTGTGAGCGTACGGGTCGTTGCTCACGCTTGCGGGCCGAAGGTGCTCCATACAAGCAACTGAGGCCCTTGCCCGCAGCGTACGGCCCGTTTAGACACTAAAAAATTCTCTAAGCGAGAGAAAAAATGTCAACGAAAACAAGGCTACAGCACTCTAAACACGCAAAACACCACAAGAAACACGCAAAACACCACAAAACACCTACGGATATTCCACTACAGACGCATACCACACATTAGCCGCCATTTTATAACAATGCGGAAGTACACGAGTACGCTAACGGTTTGGTCTCGCGCACGCACAGCATTACACTGCACACATTCATCACGCTTACACAGCAGCTCCACACCACTAATGCTGCAGCAACATCAACACACATTGACAGCTCTTCAACACAATGCTTCAAAATAGGTAAAGTATATTCATTTATTAATCTATTAGTTATTTTATTATTATACACCAAATAGCATTAGCTCACTTACAATTTCATTGCCGTCATTTTTTGACGGGCAATTCGCTAGTAGTATAATAATATATAGTATTTACTTTTTGAGGAACTACATTTGAAAATAGGCAATCTGTTTTTAGAATCTGAAAAAAATAATACAGCCGCTGATATATTATTTTTTGTATGCAATTATGCTGCTGTGAACTCATTTTGGTTTCAGGAAATTAACTTCCTGAGGTGGAAGGAGACTTTAAATACACATGAAGTGTCTGCTCAATGGGAGTTGCATCTGACACTGCTCTTAGCAGGACTACATGGAAGCTCATTGATTTAATAGAACACACCCTCCTGAGAGAGTAACTGATAGCAACATAGATGAAGCCTGCAGTAAGGAATAATTACATATAAAAATGACAACATATAAAGGTTGTGTTTATTCTTTTGCTTTCTAAAAGCATTTTGCTCATTATCAGGTAAGTGTGTCTAATTTGAAGTGATATATATCTGATGCAGTCACTGTAAACTATATTGCCTTAAAATCTTGTGAATTGCTGTTTACCAAGAATGTCAGAATGAATAAGCTAATAAAGTATAAAAAACAGTAAAAGGCAGCTTAACGGCTTAATGTAGAGAGGGTTAAAGGACCAATGTATTTCAAGAAAAAAGAAAATTTCTTTGTACATAATAACTTCTAAGAATGTAATAAATTAGCAACATTAGCAGCTTTATAAGTCATGGGCATAATAACATTTTTAGAGAAATTCATACATTTTAAAAGTTCATTTTGTGGATCACACAGGATTGGTGCTTTATCCATCATTTGAGGAAGGGGCCAGGTAGAGGGCCTCATTCAATGCAACTACAGCACTACAGAAATGCAAATGCCGCTCTCATACATAAAACGTCCACCAATGTATCATGGTTGCTTTCCAAATTGCAGCGGCGGCATCACACTTTATTTTTTATTCTATAAAAATCTAGCTGACTTTTTCCTGCTTAATTATGTTCTTAGTTAGACTCAAGTTTTAAAACATATTTTCATGTTTTCATTGGACAGTGGTCCGTTAAAGTTTCACACATGCATGGTATTAATGGTTCTAGAACTCATGATATAGTACCAAAAAAAAAATATATAGAGGCTTAATTTAAAATATTTTGGGTTCAATCATCCCATATGGAGTGGGATATTAAAGTACTGAATTATTACCGAAATTAGCAATATGTCATTGAAACTAAGATAGGTTGGATTACTGTATACAAAGAGATAAGAGCCTTTCTAAAAGAATCTGACTTGTAACTTTAGCATCTGCAACAAAAGTGATATAAAGGATAATAATATACTGTATTAAGGATCATGATATAAATGTCATACAATGCAAAGCAGCATTTAACTGTTTTTTCTGATTTCTTTTCTGTTTTTGTATTATGATTTATACATTTATGATCTGTAAGTATCAAAAAATATAAAAAAACAAATACAACATAAGTTTAAAAATGTAATGTCTTCTATACCGCTTATAAACATTTTACTTGCCTTTTTTTGCCACTCATATTGCTCAGCATAGAGGCTGCCATTTCCCCCTCACATTCTCCCTCACATTCTCCCTCAAATTCTCCCTCACATTCTCCCTCACATTCTCCCTCACATTCTCCCTCACAGAAATCCTCCTCCATCTTGTGTAGCTGGAGCGTCCAACATGGAAAGATGATGTCACTGCGGGGGGTGGGGCCATTTATACAGCTGTGTATGGTTCACTTACAACATGACAGGTGGAGATTCAGACAGCTGTCCGTGTCATTTATCCCCCTTTAGGAAAGCAGGACTTTATTAAACACATATAGGGTAATTCATATTTCCATGAATAGAATAAATTATACTTACATAATGCATATGTATACATTAAAATAACAGGTATATATATATATATATATATATATATATATATATATAGTAAATAAATAGTACATCTGTGTTCACATTTGAATGTCTAAAGCAAGTTAAAAAACCTGCTTCCAGCTCAGAGTTCCGAGAAAAACAGTTATTACACTGCATTCTGGGAAGTTGAGCTGGAACACACAAATATGCCCACAAATGCCTCGCTCTTCATTCCGTAGCCATTATCAATCATGGCTTCCTTTAAGCTTATGCATGCTGTATTACACAGCTTTAATGCAAAGCCAAGGTTGGAATAAACACAGGCTGAGTATCCAATCCATGTACAGCTGTTTCAAGCTTACTGGCTATCATCAGCATGGAGCGGGATCTCAGTCTGTGTTGTGGAAATTATGAGTAGGTAGTTCACCACAACAATCATTTATAACATGGTGGGCAAAAGAGCGATAGAAGCCCTCCACCGTACAGTAGTACAGTAAATAAATAGAACATCTCTGTTCACATTTGAATGTCTAAAGCAAGTTAAAAAACCTGCTTCCAGCTCAGAGTTCCGAGAAAAACAGTTATTACATTGCACTCTGGGAAACTGAGCTGGAACACACAAATATGCCCACAAATACTATATATATATAGTATATATTCAATTTTTAATCCAGCCATTTATACTCAATTTTAAGTTTTTATTCATTGAAGGGTTTTGTGTGCTGTGTAATAACATGCATTACACTATATTTGTTTAATAAAGTTTTCATTTTGTGGTATGGAAATGAATCACACAACAGCTGAGGTAGGGCTTCCTCTGTCATGTTGTAAGTGGACCCTGCTATGGGTCTGCCCCCAACACTGACATCTTCTTTGCATATTCTTTTTCTAAGCTCCAGCTAAACAAGGTGGTGGAGGATCTCTATGAGGGAGAATGTGAGAGGGAAAATGGTAGCCCTTATGAGTGGCAAAATAAATAAAGTAAGCCCAAAATATGTAATATATTTCACCAAAATGTTTATAAAAAAGGGTATAGAGGAGATACATTTTGATGTAAAATATTTTTCCTGAGTTCAGTGGTCCTTTAAGATCTTCGTATAATAGACTCTAATTTCTTTTAAGGACACCACTTTAGTTACGAAGCTTTAATTTACTTCCTCTAGACAAGTGCTCTCAAACTGGTGACCCATCAGTTGTTTTCTGTGTCCCACTGACTGCCGGGAAGAATCTCCTCACAAACCATATCATTAAAATAAGACACCAGAAAGTTTAAATACTTGATATTATACATCAATTGTCAATTGTTTCATTATTTCAGGCAAAATATATAAATGTATTAATGTATTATATTTATATATTTAGATCCATTATTATCTTATACCCAGCCCATCAGCTCACTAGCCAATATAAATGTGATGTACCAGCTCACTGGCAGATACAATGAAGTTGGACAGTACTTCTCTAGAATAACTATCTGCAATTAGCATAGAGGGAGCTCCTGAAAAGACTGCAGGGCTCTAATTCCACTTTATTACAAGTACTATTTGTAATGTTTGCAACACTAATGTTTTATTTTAAATGTATGTTAGACAAATATGTGTGGTCACTTCCCTTAACAAGGAAAATGCTGTAATCCCATCTGAGGAAATATGTACTAAATAACTCATCTCTAGGACATTGCAGTAGTAATCTGAAGGTGATTCAACATCCTTTTGTACTCGAGTGACATCACAGCTTCCCTTTCTATATGGATAGGAGTATTTGTAATTGCTATTGAAAAACCCACAGTACATTAAATACTATATAACACAAGTCCCAAGTACCCACTATCGGCAGCTATTGAATTAGTGCTATAAATTTGTGGAATTTATAAAAAAGTTAATTAAAAAGTCCAGTATATTATGACAGTTTGAATTGATACACAAATGGCTGTCCAAATCTAGTCTTCGAGAGACAGTAACATGACAGGTTTTGAGGATATCTTGAGTAGAGATTGGTACACCAGTGGTTCATTGGTTTTGATTTGCTTACCCATGCTCACACAGTAATATCCAAAAATGTGCCTTGGCTCCAGCCATTGAAGACTGGAGTTTGGAAAAGCCTACTGTACACATATGTACCAATATGTTTAATTTGATGTATTATGTTACAGAAAAAATGGTTTTAGATTTGAAAAGAGATTAAAGATTCTAATGTATACTAACATATTTCTAAACAGTAAAAAAAGGAAATTATCCCAAAAGACTAACATAGTGTAAAACATTAAAAAATATTTAATAGTAGCTCATAGCCCTTTAGGGTGACAAAGTGTATTATAAATGTATATTAAATATTGAAGTGCTCATATAAAACTACTACACTGTCAGAAGTCATCTTTAAAATCTAAAGTAAAACATTATAAAGATATTTTTCAATCCTCTGCCACTCATACACGTTTATCTGTGAATCAGACTTCATAAGGGATTTATCATAATAGTCTTCTATTAAAATGATACTTAAACAAATCATTTTAACCCTCCATTGTCCATTTTCCTATGGAGAAAATTAGCTATAAGTTACTGCACTTAAGTCCTGTGAGTGTGAATTATGTAAACAGTCCCACAGCCAGGGTAGGTGTGATATTGTCCCTTACGCAATTTATAGCCCAATGTTAGAGCTCTATACTATCATACTTCCTTTGAGATCACTACCCACTTCAATATGTGTTTATTATTGCTAATCCCACTCTCAAGTGTAACCTTGTGCATAATCATGATCTTAAAATAATGTAATAAAATAAATATTTGTAATCCCTTGAGAAACCATGCTGAGAAATATGTTTTTTTTATTGATTTTTTTTCTATATGATTGATTAATAAACAGCATCTTTCCTCATTAATATTCAAAAATAAACATAGAAATCTCAGCATGTTGCAAAATAAATACATTATATATAATAACAGGTTTAACAGTGGAAAATGTATGTAATACATCTATTAATATCTTTCGCACCATTGTACATTTGCCAACTCCAGTAAATAAAAAGCAGATATCATGGATATTTATACTGCAGGATAGGCTAGTCATTTAAATAATATAAGTAAGAATAGCACACCTTTAAGTAGAGCAGTTGTTTTATCTTTAAAAGCACTCTTTACAAAATGTTATTTTGTTTTATATAAATGTTTTAATTAGGTTTCTTAAATAAATGCATGCTCCTTAATGTAACTGTTAAATAACATTTACACTTTCTTCTAAGAAGCCTGCAGGGTTATTGTTTTTCTCCTTCTGGCTCTCCCCTTGTCTTCCAGTTCTCTCTCACAACTGTGACCTAAATGTATTTTAACATAGAACGTATAGTTGTAAAATACAAAAGCTTTTACCCACTTCACCACATGCACCTGCATGTTAAGAAAAAGTATAGAAATCAATAATATTGAAATAGAATCAGTGTGGCAGTTAGGCTGAATCTTATTAACTATTCAGTTTCTTGAGGGAGGACTTAAGAAGCTATACATGCAGTAACTTAAAATTGCAACATTAATTCTTGATTTAAAAAAAACAAAAAAAAAAACTAAACACCGACAGGTGATTTTCCACCCTCTGAGGTTGCAGAGTGCATATGGAGATTTCAGTTGTCCAGAAGGACCATCAGTACTATTCAAGTGGGTTTCCTAGACCCTCAACATTCTTGTCAATGACCAACAAATGGAACCAGTTTTAATAGATTGCACATTCATTGCCATAAGTGAAAAGACAGGAGCATTATGATGTGATGTTTTGTAAATGGCAAGTTAAACTTAAACTGATTTTTTTTTCCATTAAAGACATCTCCTAAAGGATTATTATATATGTAAAAACTATGGGGCTACGTTATTTTGAGTTACTTGTCCAAACATTAGGAGAGTAGGCAGTAGAAGAGAGCATATTTTCTATTTCTGTCACTGTCACAGTCACTTAATGATCTGTGCAATCTGATTGTGTCAGAAGTACAAGAGTCAATGAAACTACAATTGCAGTTAAAAACTGTGGTAGTTACATTTGTTTTTCGGACCTTTCCTGTTTTCGGCTTGCCAAGACTTTCTTTCATTTGTTCCTAGGGTTAGGGTTTAGAGTTAGGGGTACGGTTTCCAGTTAGATGTATGGTTTAGGGTTAGGATTTATGGTTATAGTTTAGGGCTAGGGTTTAGGGTTTGGGTTAGGGAAATCTAACACTAAGAAGAAATTGAAGAAAATCTCAGCGAAAAACTGTCACGCCACCTAGTGGTGGCTGGCCCCCACTGCTGGCAGGCAAATAACAGGAAGGATCATGTTTTTCTCAATACTTCAGAAGCTTACATCACCTACTGGAACATACAGAAGTCTAATAGCAATAAAATGCCAATACCATAACTTTAAGAGATAGATTTGAACTTTGAAATGTACTCATGTGTCATGGCTGAAGCCTGCCAAGACACCAGCTGTGCAATACCTTACAGACTGATGCCCTCAGCCTTATAAGATAGGCTTATTGTGCCAGGAGAAAGGGGCCCACTGAGATGGGTTAACGTTGGGCATTTTGCGGTTTATGTGTTATTCCTTGTTATGCCTGTTTAAAGTTGCCTGGGTGCCACTGGGCCCCATGTTTATAGTTGGGGTGTGCATATGAACATGATGGGAGTGATGGGATGTATGTCTGTTTTTTGCTTTGGGGGGCTAGCACTTACAAGGGAAATATTGTATATGCCCAATATTTCCTAGTAATGGACAGGTCCCTTATTAACAAGATTAGGGAGATAATTGACCCCTAGGAGTCACATGACACCAGTATCTCTGCCACTATCTCAAGCCCTTAGACTGGTGTTTCCATGCCTATTGTATGTAATTACCCCCTACCAAGAATACAGCGGTGCCAAGGGAAAACAATGGGTGATTGTGTTAAACTTGCAGGCATCAGTGATAATGTGAGCTAGAAAGTGATTAGGTGTAACCATGGAGCACATTTGAATTGATTGGTCTGTTGTTGCTAGAATGTGGTATAAATATGTCTGATGGTTTCAGTAATAAAGTTGTTATACTGGTTCACATAATTAAAGTGTGAATTTCGTTATTGATGCTGGATGCTGGTTCCTGGAGTAAGTTCTTTTCAGAACTTAGAAAGATTTGTATGCTATACAAGACCACAGACACCTCTCAGTCTAACCTAAGGGCTGAAAGTTCTTCCTGCTGTACAGAGGTAAAATGAACTGGACATACCTGTGAGGAGAGATTTGGATAATAGGCTCTTATCATACCCCATTCAACATACAGGTTGTGACATCATTCATAAAAGACTTACTTGTTTTAACTTGTGGAACTTCTCCTTTATAGATATGCGGTCATTTTTTTTAAATAAACTGTCCCATATATAATTTTTTTATATCTAATTAGGCTGCTGCGGGAGCAACCATTTTGATGTCTACTGATCAGCTTCTATTGGAAGGGAGACTTTGATTAAACAGAAAGTTTCTATATGTACAATGGGAATGTGGCATCTAAAAGAGTGTTTTTAGTAGTATTAATGCAAAGTTCATTGCTTTACTAGGAGACACTATCCTGAGACAGCAGCAGGCAGTGTCATCTCACGAAAATAAAATTAAGCCCTGTAGTAAAAATCACCACAGATAATAGTAAAAAAAAAACAAAGGTCATCTTTTGCTTTGCTTTCATTTTGCTCATTATAAAGCTTTATTTAAAAAAAAACAATACAGTAATACAATTGACTATAGTGATCCTTTAAAGATCACATTGTGATGTCACATTGTTGTTATATTGTGTCATATATTGTGTTATGGGCAATGAAGCTGTGACAATGCCCACATGGACCTTTCCCAGTATCTTTCCACACCGACTTTGAACTCTGCAGTTCAATACTTGGTAATAGAGGACTGAAATAAAACCGGTATTGTCTAGAAGGAATAATCCACTTCTATCTGATTTTCTAATGGTATATACTGTCCTAGCTTAAAAACAATAGATAAAAACCCCTTTAGTCTCTAGTGAGTAATTGATCTTCCATTTAGTATATTATTATAACCTATAGGCTGTCAATCCACAAATCAATTCATATCATAGATGCCTACATAGGGAACCTCATAGTTGCAATCCACACATTTTACACGATCGATAAATCTCTCTAGGGACTGCCTGGAGATCGTTTTACCGACTATGCAGTTTACTCATAATCTTGAAATTAAAGTTTGAGACTTTAAATCCCCTATCGGGTGTGTGCACCTGTATATTGCATTGTATCACTTCCTGTGTGATGCATCGTATCAGTTCCTGAATAGGTCAATGTGTAACTTCCTGTTTTGCATTGTATCACTTCCTGAATAGGTCAATGTGTAACTTCCTGTTTTGCATTGTATCACTTCCTGTGTGATACATTGTATCGCTTCCTGAGTAGATCAGATTATTTACTGATTAATGAATAGATGTCAAATTGATCTTATACAGCTAATCATAGAGATCTCTAATGTATAAATATTTATTGCGTGATAACATTTCAACTCAATGTTGGTTCCTGTAAAGAAAACAACAGTGTTTAATATATAAATTGGTCTAAAGCACCCGGTTAACAAATGTATTTTTTATTTATATTTAGTTTATAATGGAACAGTCGAAATGTACAGTAGTTAACACATTTTTACTGAAATACAAAGTTTTGGCAGATTATATACAGTCTTAGTGGTATTTTAATTTGTTACTTATATGTCAAAACCTGACAAAACTGCCTCCTAGCTATTGGTGTTGACAGAATAAACACGAGGGCCTGATTATGGGCCCATTATATGTTGTTGCACATATGTTGAATTGAAAGTAGGCATTTTTTTGTAAATCATCACTTAGGCTCCTGCAAAGTTTTTATTTTTCTCCTGCACCATCTGATTTAAGTATGAAGACATTATGGTAATCTTCAAAAAAGCAATGGCTTGAGAGTTATTTTTGATACTCAAAATCTGTTTCTGAAACATAAGAGAAAATATTAGAATCAACACTTTTATACTGGAGAAAATGCTGTCAGCAGTTTCTCTTCATAGTTTGGACACAGTCTGCCCAAAAATCTGCTTTTAAGGGGAGTTTTAGCCATTATAACAGCATTTCCATCTTAATTTTTAAATAGAAGGCCTTGTCGATTATCAACTGATACAAAACATTAAAACCAACGCTGCTTCCATATTTGTGGTGTATTAAAGGGCCATTGTACAATGAAAATAAAAATTGAAAACTGAGTTTTGCTTATGGCGTAATTAGGCAGGCAAAGAGCCATGAGACTTGTTTTGAATTAGAAAAAAATACATTTTATGCTTCTGCTGGTCCCTGGAAGCATGGTATTTGGGGGGCATTTTGTGCATGAGAGAGCGGAATTTAGCTTTTTGGAGGAGCAGGACTTAGATTTATTGTGCAAGCTGACTGCTTCAGATTATTTGAGGGTGAAGGGGGTAGATTTCAAATTCAATAAGATCCAGCTATGTAACAAATCCCCTTCTCTCTTTCTTTCCTTCTCCCCCAAACCTCATTGTACTAGAGATAAAGACACTTTTCAGGCTTCAGCAAAGAGGAATTGATCAAACCAGACAAGATGGAATCTTTACATAAATAGTTTTAAAAAATATCTGAATTTCTCTACAGATACTTTTTTATGTTTATACCTTACATGGTTGATAATGATGTTATTTTGTTATGTATTTCACAAAAAAAAGTGATCATAAAAATAAATGAATGATGGCCAAACTATTTATCTTGAAAGGGATGAGTGTTTACAAGGGCAACACAGCACAAGTTTAATTCTTTGTTGGTTACATAGCAGAAATGGTAAAGTTCACTTTTTGAGAGAAAGAGGTTTTATTTTAGGGGAATAGTGTAATAGCAAGTGAAAATAAACACTTCCTTGTGTAAGAGAGCGTGATATACTAGGTCTGGGAGGTAAACTGATTTTGTGCAGAGGTAAAAGGGCATAAATATCTACTCCAGAGAATATTATACAGGCTATTTGTGACGTCTCTGAGGACTGCAAGTTGCCCATGGATCACATGTTGCCCACTAGTGATTTAGGTGGTTAAAAGAAAAGCATAAGGTACTGGTAGCGTGAAACCCCATCCCCTCTGAGCCTATATTAAGGCCCCAGCTTTGCAAGGTGTCCACTCTCATGAGAGGGAACAGCAGGAAAGGGGAAGCCCAAAAGCAAAATAGCTTAGAAGCAAACTGTGTAAATGTTATATCACAATTAAATTGAGTAGGATAAAACAAATTAATTAACCTAGTTAAAACTTTTATATAACACAAGCATTTACTTAAATAGGCTATTTTTTTCAAAGCACATTATAATGACACATTTTCACATGTAATCACAATAATATCAACAACAAAAAAAGGAAAAACATGTTAAATTTCAATATTATCTCAAAAACTATGTATCATTAATACAATCCATTCCCTCCTTAAATGTGCTTCTCTAAGATATTTGCTATTTGCAAACATTTTTATATAATATTGAATTTTGCTAGGGTCTAGAGAAATTAAATAGTAAAATTCCTAAAAAACTACTTTTTCTCCAATTTTAAGGCTTATATTTGAGTACTATCTTTTTTCTATTTTATCCCCTTGAATTTTACAGGTGCGGCTTACATGCGGGTACTGCTTATATTTGGGCCAATACGGTATATTGCAGAGTGAATGTCATAAAGTACACCAAAGAAAGTTTTTTTAGAATGTGAAGTCCTCCTATGTGATGTCACAATACCACTTGATAGCTCCAAGACTATACAATAAACCATTTGAAGTGTACTCTGCATTTTAACATATTCTACCATGCCTATGTTGGTAAAGCCCTTCCTTTTAACATTTTGGTATTAGAATCTGAAAATATCCCTTACATTTTTATCAACTACAATTAGATTTAGCTTATGGTGGGGTAAAGAGTGAGAGAAGCCCTTCACCGTACGAAGTACAGCAAAAAAAAAAAAGGTACATTTGCATGTCAAAAAAGAAGCTAATTTCCTGCTCAGAATCTTAAGAAATAAAGTAACTGCACTGCACTCTGGGAAACTGGATGGGGACTACAATGCATTTGCATTTATTACTACAAAACCATTTTAAACATGGCTCTTTTATGTCATATGCCTGTTGTTATAACACCACTTTTGAGCATTGTATAGGGTAGATTTGCATGAGTTAGGAAACATACCCTCAGATAGAACTTTTTTTATTGAAAAATATAATTTTTAAAGAAAACATGAGTGGGCAGGCAAAACACATTTTGTTTATTTCTTATGGGATTCATATTCAACTGTAGGATATAACAGAAAGGCACAATCATAAAACAAAACATGGCAACAAAGTAAAAAATGTAATGACCCTGTTCAAAAGTTTACTCTTAGTACTGTGTATTGCCCACTTTAGCATCAATGACAGTGCGCAGTCTTTTGTAATAGTTGTCTATGAGGCCCCTAATTCTTGCAGGTGGTATAGCTGCCCATTTGTCTTGGCATAATTCCACCAGGTCATGCAAAGTCTTTGGTCGTCTTGCATGAACCGCACATTTGAGATCTCCCCAGAGTGGCTTGATGATATTAAGGTCAGGAGACTGTGATGGCCACTTCACAACCTTCACTTTTTTCTGCTGTAACCACTGGAGGGTCAACTTGGCCTTGTGCTTAGGGTCATTGTCATGCTGGAAAGTCCAAGAGCATCCCATGCGCAGCGTTCGTGCAGAAGAAAGCAAATTGTCTGCCAGTATTTTCTGATAACATTCTACATTCATCTTGCCAATAATTTTCACAAGATTCCCCTTGACTTTAGAGCTCACCCCCCCACAAACATCAGTGAGCCACCACCATGCTTCACAGTGTGGATGGTATTCTGTTCACTATAGGTCTTTTTGTCCCCTCTCCAAGCATAGCACTTATGGCTGTGACCTTAAGCTCTATTTTGGTCTCGTCACCCCAAATTACAGTGTGCCAGAAGCTGTAAGGCGTGTCAAGGTGTTGTCTGGCATATTATAACCAGGCTTTTTTGTGTGGCATTGGCACAGTGAAGGCTTCTTTGTGGTAACTCACCCATGCAGCTCATTTTTGTTCAAGTATCATGGTATTGTGCTCCTTGAAACAACCACACCATCTTTTTCCAGAGCAGCCTGCATTTCTCCTGAGGTTACCTGTGGGTTTTTATTTGTATACCAAACAATTCTTCTGGCAATGGTGGCTGAAATCGTTCTTGGTCCACCTGACCTTGGCTTGGTATCAAGAGATCCCCAAATTTTCCACTTCTTAATAAGTGATTGAACAGTACTGAATGGCATTTTCAAGGCTTTGTATATCTTTTTATATCCTTTTCCATCTTTATGAAGTTCCATTACCTTGTTACGTAGGTCTTTTGAAAGTTCTTTTCTGCACCCTATGGCTCAGTATCTAGCTTGCTCCGTGCATCCACATTAGAGCTAACAAACTCATTGACTATTTATACACAGACACTAATTGCAATAAAAAAAACACAGGTGTGGGAAATTAACCTTTAATTGGCATTTTAACCTGTGCGTGTCCTTGTGTGTCTGTAACAAGGCCAAACTTCCAAGGGTATGTAAACTTTTGATCAGGGCCATTTGGGTGATTTCTGTTAACATTATGATTTAAAAAGGAGCCAAACAACCATGTCATAATAAATGGCTTCATATGATCACTATCTTTCAATAAAATACTTTTTTTTTTGCATGATCAGACATATTTTCAAAATAAATGCCAACATGTCACAATTTCTGCCAGGGAGGCAAACTATTGAGCACAACTGTATATATACAGTGGATATGAAAAGTCTACACACCCCTGTTAAAATGTCAGGTTTCTGTGCTGTAAAAAAAATGAGACAACGATTTTCCACCTTTAATGTGACCTATAAACTGTACAACTCAATTGAAAAACAAACTGAAATATTTTAGGTAGAGAGAAGAAAAAATATAAAAATAAAATAATATGGTTGCATAAGTATGCACACCCTTAAACTACTTGTTGAAGCACCTTTTGATTTTATTACAGCACTCAGTCTTTTTGGGTATGAGTCTATCAGCATGGCACATTTTGACTTGGCAATATTTACCAACTCTTCTTTGCAAAAACACTCCAAATCTGTCAGATTGCGAGGGCATCTCCTGTGCACAGCCATCTTCAGATCACCCCACAGATTTTCAAACGGATTCAGGTCTGGGCTCTAGCTGTGCCATTCCTAAACTTTAATCTTCTTCTGGTGAAGCCATTCCTTTGTTGATTTGGATGTATGCTTTGGGTCGTTGTCATGCTGAAACATGAAGTTCCTCTTCATGTTCAGCTTTCTAGCAGAAGCCTGAAGGTTTTGTGCCAATATTGACTGGTATTTGGAACTGTTCATAATTCCCTCTATCTTAACTAAGGCCCCAGTTCCAGCTAAAGAAAAACAGTCCCAAAGCTTTGTCTCATTTTTTTTACAGCACAGAAACCTAACATTTTAACAGGGGTGTGTAGACTTTTTATATCCACTGTATATATATTTCAACAAAAAACATTCATACATTATTTGTACTGTGATGACGACACAATACAAAGCTTAAACTTTATTCATACAACATAGTTTATGCATCACAGTGATAATACAACGTAATACATAAATCATCCTTTATTACACACATATCATCATGCATTATGGGTGAAACAATGTGGCAAAGTACATGAATTAACCTTTATTATTACATTTGCACATATATGAACACACCTTCGGATGTGGGGATGGAGTGGAATGGGGGCAGGGAGGGCATGTGGCAGTGTGGGTTGAAGGGGGCAGTGAAGGTGATGGATCTATGGATTTAAGTTGGGCCAGGGACGGCAGGGGTGGTTTTAGTCCACCTCCTCAGTACTGTCAAGGATGGAATTGTCTCTTAGCAGGCTGAGAACCAGTCTGTAACAGTCCTGGATGGTTCCCATGATTCTCTTCAGCATCAGGCGGTTTCTGGCAAACCAAAGAGCATCCTTAACTCAGCACATGAGGCACCAAGTATCTTGAATAGCCACAACAATGTGTGTTCCAGAAAAAAGTCCATAAAGTACTGAGTGTTAAAATAAATATCTCCTCTGCACTCAGTCCTTAAGTTAATTCTCCCTGCTGTCCAACAAGACCTGGGCAGAAGGGCATTGCCAAAAAACATGCAGAGATGTTTCTTCTGCATTACAGGCCCTAAACAGACAGAACTGTTGTTTCAATGTTTTGGATCTTGACAGTGTGAGGCTGGTTCTTAACAAATACTATGGATTTAGTGAGAAGGCTACTAACCACAACATTATTTAGCCTATGGTGGGTTACAGAGTGAGAGAAGCATTGTGATCTCATTTGCATACCCTCTCCAAGTTTCCCAAAGTGCAGTGCAAACACTGTATTTCGTGAGATTCTGAGCAGGAAATAAGTGTAGTAACTTAGTTTAGGCATGAAAAATATACACACAATGGGATTTTGTAATAAAGAAGGAACAGTTTAATTTATCTTCTATGTTTGTTTTTATAAATAAAATGTGCTATGCGGGTCTGCATGTTCTCGGATGGAACGGTGGTTAGAAGATGAGGTCAGTAGTTATGTGGGCTTAAAAGCAATTTGTTTCTCTATGTCCTTTAACTATTGCTTGTAGAGTAAATTATCTTGATTCATGTGTGAAATTATTTGGCTCCAAGTAGACAACTTAGAGCAGTCGCAAACATATCACCCTATGTGAAACTGTAAAACAGATGTGTTAAAACTCATTCTCTATGTGCTGTGCTATTATAACTGGAGTAAGGAAACCGCTTATGACCTCCTTTGCATTCAAGTCATTTGAGTTGCATATCTCAATGAGATATCATTATGCAGAAAAAAACAAAGAGGAATCTGGTTTAAATGTTGATTGAAATTGTATCCACTGATGTTTCAGATAAGGAAAATAACTTCATTCAGTGGTGGAGCTAATGTCAGTGCAGCAGGTGCAAAGCAACTGGGTATGGTCCCTTTTCTACCAGCAACAGCGGTCTATAGTGTATCTTAACTTATTAGGGTAGAGAGTGATCTATGGGTTATCTTATCATCTACATATTTTTCTGGCAGTTTAGTGATCCCTACAGGCATCTACATTGTATAGAGATGTTGGAAGGTGGAACCCCAACTTATTATGCGCCAGGGATCACTAGCTCTGCCACTGACTTCACTCCATATTATCTACAGTTTTGGTGTGCCCCATATTTGTTCATAGCTTGTTAAATGTGTGAATTTCTTGAATACCCAAGTTTTGCAAGGTACTGTACAAATTACCTTAAAAAAGCAGTCTTTAAAGGGACACAGTAAAGGCCCCAACTATGGTAGAAATTAAAATGTTACTTATCAATAATGATATTTGCAGTTGGCTGTTTTTAAAACAAAACTAAATGTGTGTTCGATAATCCATCATTTGTTGCTTTTTATGCAGAAAAAGACTATTCAAGATCATCCTTCCTGGTAGAGTGTTTTGTTTGAGGAGATTAATTACTGTAATGATGGGGTTTGATGAGCAGGAAGAACATGCCCAGATGGTATTAATAATGATAGTCTTATAAGTGTTGAACACACCTTTGCCCACTGGGCATGCTCTTCTACTTATACCCCCCACTAAGAAACTTTTAAAATAGCATTTCTAGCATTCTTTATAATACTATGGTGATTTTATTAACATTCAGTATTCTTGCGTCTTTCTTCCCCTATATTTAGTTTTGTACATTTAACCTAGATCTGAAGCATTACATGCACCATATAAATAAAAACTGTTGAGCTTAATGAGCTATATTTTCAGCTTTACATTGTCATTGTCACCTGTTGTTATTTAGGTTATTCTTAAGGAGCAGGAAAAACTGGATATGCATTGTATTAGCCATTTTTTTTCTAACATTTCTTATTCCTGAGAAATTCACTTTTATTTGTGCTGCATTTTTATGCATATGAGCTGTTCCCAAATAATAGCTGCATTGATGTGCCAAGTAGAATCACAGTCTGCTTGTCTGTCCCTGTGATGGCAGAACAAGTACTCTGAGCTGCAAGTGAGCATATTGAGCCGCACATTTACTGCACATACAATGTGGTCTTACTCAGGAATTATTTTGTGTGGAGAAAACATTTTGAATAACAAAACTTGAAAACTGTTGCAAAATTTTGTTTAATAGTAACACAATAAACACAACCTTTACAGCTTTCACTTTTATACATGGACATATTTAGGTGTTATGCTATATCGAGAGGTGTAATTTGAACTAAATAGGCGGTGGTAGCTTTTTTTCTCTACGTTATACGTTTATGTAAATCTTTTCACCCTTAAATCCTTACCTGTAAGGGAGTAACTGAACCAAGTTTTATGGATGAGAAACGGCTCTAGGAACCAATAGAAAATGAGAACTTCATAATTATTATGAGTAAGAACAAGCCCCCCTGTGGCAAGGAACCATTATCTTTATATATATATATATATATATATATATATATATATATATATATAAATATATATATATATATATATATATATATAATTTCCCTTTTATTTATATATTTTTTAATTTAATAGATGTGACAATTGTATTTGTAGAGTCAATATATAAAAATGTGTTTATATATATATAGACAATGCATTAGAGCATTTGTTCCTAGTCCACGAGGTTTCCTGATATGTATTAACCCCTTGAGTACTGGTTTCTGTACTACCCTTGATTTTGTATAATGAAACAGACATAATAATAAAGCTACATATTTTTTATTTACACATATGTTGATATTGGACTGTTAAGTGTCAAATAATGTTGAAATTCCATAATTTTTAATGATCTTTAGCAGCTGCGGCACTAAGCAATTTTTTTAAAACCATTTTTGTGTGGTCTTTGGTACACATAATATTTCCTTCAGTTTTCATTAGCATAGGGTATTGGTGTAAAAGTCAGAGTAGCTCCTATTCTTTTGTCAGTGCAAAAACCAATGGAAAAGTTGCCGGTGCAGGTGGTGCAGTGCTCCGGCGCTCTCCTCTAGGGGGGCTCTTGATCATTTGTACGCACAACCGGCCCATGCCCCCCTGGTCCCCCCCTGTGCCCCCTCAGTCTCACTGCATCACCCTCTCAACGGCTTCATATTACTCTTCTGCCTGCATCTACTCATCTGGGCAGGACATTCTGAATGATGCCCCGCGTACATGATATCATTCAGGATTCCCTGCCCCAGCCTGAACAATCTCCAGCAAGGGAGGGAGGGAAGCCCTCAAGAGGGAGATGCAGTGAGGCTGAGAGGGCACAGGAGGTGGGGCCTGGGTTGGATAGAAAGCGTGGGTGAGCCCTACACTACTGAACTGATTAACTATATTATATATATAAGGGTGGGCCACCTTTTATTTTTTGCACCGGGGCCCTCCATTTACTAGCTCCGCCACTGTGCCGAGAGGCCACATAGAATCAATCAAAGAACCCCACCCTGCTTGAAATGACCAATAATTCTTGGCAACACAATATGTAGTCATTATTAAAATATGTGATTTAAAAGTTTGAAGTTTTAGACTAGATTATGCTTTTTTTCTAACGCTCACATTTCTTAATATTTCTAAGGCTAAATATTGCTGTTGTCATTTCCCTTGAGTGCTATAAATATGGAATATGGTTTGCATCCAAACATGTGGTCTAAAATATTGTAGAACTGGCTAAGATTATATTAGCAGCACAGATTCATTACAACATTTTGTGACAATCACTTTTTAAAGCAATACACATAAGGTGACTTTCAAAGTATCTTACAAATTTGATATAGGTTGAGTATATATGATATCTTTTAATGGCTGACTGAGTAGGGTTACAAACTGTATTATATCTACTTAACCTGTTCCTGAGTAATGTCACAGTATAAACTAGTTAAAGGACAACTGTGCAATGAAAAAAGTATATATGTTTTTGAAAACTTTGAGTCCAAGACCATAAGAAAGCAGGGAAAAAGTCATAAAACTAGTTTCTAAATTAAAAATAAAGATTGATGTCTCTGTAGGACTATGGAAGCTATTATGGTACTTTGGTGGAAGGTACGTCTTAGAGAGGCATTTACATTTATGGGATTTTGTGTCAATGACAAACAGATCAAATTATCTAACAAAGCAAACTGACGTCTGCCTGCTCTGTCCACCAATAGAAAAAAAAAAAGCAAGACCTCTGTCATCCAACTCTTAAGAAGTGATGAAAAACTAAATGAATTTCACTATTCTAAAGTCTTAAAAAATTCTGATTTTCACTAGATATGTTTTATGCCCATAGCTAATACATCTGCTAATGTTTTTTTTTTTTTTTTTTACATGATTCACCAACAAGTGGCTTTTTCTTGACCTACAGTAGTCCTTTAAGCCATCCATAGTGGAACTAAGGGTCTGCTCACCAAGATGCTCACCACTGATTATTATCGTATTCTATTTGCAGATCCACAACAGGTTCATAGCTCTTGGTTACATAAACACACAAATAAAATTGTATATACATTTGAAGACAGTAAAAATATGATGAATGACACATTTGTACATATTATTATGATCCTTTAGTTATAAAGCACCAACATATTCCATAGCTCAAAGTACAGGTGATACAGTGAGTAAATAAAGCAGATATGACAAAAATACCATACTCTTACAAAAGTTATAGAGGGCCCTACTCTCTTAAGAGCTTACAATTGACTGTATTAGACACAGAAGGAAAGGGTGTTGTCTGTTATCCAGTATGGCAGCAGAATCCATGAATATGAGGGGATCACTGTCTTGTTTGAATCCCAGATATTAGGGAACGAGTTGTTGGCTTCTTTGAATTGATGGATTTTCAGGGAGTGTTAAACTGTGAAGATTAAGGGAGAGTCTGACAGAGCAGGGTAGACAGTTCCATGTGGGTGGGAGCTGCATGATAAAGGGTCTTGGAGGTGAGTGTGTGAGGAGGTGATGACAGGTGACAAGAATCAATATAGTGGGAAGAGTGACAGGGGCAGTTAGGGGAGTATCTGTAGATTCAATCTGATATGTAGGAGGGTGCAGGGTTGTTGAAGGCTTTGTAGGTGAGTGTCAGGAATTGAAACGTAATTGGGAAGCCTGTGAAGGGATTGGCAGAATTATCTAGACTTGGTTAGATATAACAGCCTAGCAGAGGCATTTAAGATGGATTGGAGTGAGGAGAGTCTAGTAAAGTGAAGGCTGGTTTGGAGTGAGTTTCCGTAGGTGATGCAAGAAATGATCAGTGAAAGAATTAGGACTTTGGTTGTTTTTTTGTGTGAAGAAAGAATGTATTTGAGATGTTTTGCAAATGTACATGAGGAGATGAAAGCCGTGCTTTCATGTGAGCTTACAGTTTTAAAGGCTGTAGCAAGGTGGTTTCCGAGGCTGCTCTCCTGTCCAAAGATGCTTACTGTAAAGCTTAAAGACACAGATTTAAGGCCCAAGAGGTCTTAATAAAACCAGTGTTTTCCAAAAATGGAAATAAAGATCAATGGAAACAAACTAGGTATACTGCTGGAGCACCTCTCTGAACCTGTGCAGCTTGTCTGCTAGAGGTAGCAAAAACCCTACAGCCTCAGCACAGTCTCTGGTGACCTTTGCAGTTCTAGCTATGCCTGTAGAAATTTTACTTTCAGACTCTAAACTCCAGTCAGTAGCTGTACGTTAGTGCCTCTTGACTGACACTAACTTACAATCTTTTCCCTGGTGTTTATATTGCCCACAGCTTTGTCATACTCTGCAGGTATGTCTCCTTCATCCTGCTTGGAGTCTTTAATTAATGTGAACAAACATCTCTTCTGAATTCTTATGATAGTCTCTGACAGGCTCTCCTCAGGTTCAGCTCCATCTGACCTCAGTAGGACTGCCCAAGCCTTTTTCAGGTGTTGCCTCATTATGATGTAAGAGGCTGCAGAGTCATTGTGATGCTAGAGGCTGTTAAATCATACCTAGCTGCACTGTCATAGGGCTTTATTCAACCTCAGGCTCATATATATATATATTATATATATAAATGCATTTAATTACTGTTGTTTTTTAAACTGGATTTATGTGGTAATGTGGGAAACCTCAACAATTCCACTTTAGAACTAGTGCCAACAGAGTGCCTGTTGTGCAAGTGAAAATTTAAGTTTCGATGTATTATGTTCTGTACTATATATAGCTCTTGTTTATCATTGCCAGTTTGATGATAATGATTTGAATTTCTTTCTTTCTATTCAAAAATAAAAACACTGCTTTTGTGAGATTTGTTGGATTTATGTAATATCTATATCTTTGAAAGAAAATTAATCCTAATATGGTGCATAGTCTGAAAGACAAAATATGAAAACTATTTATAATCTTATAATCCCCCATTTAGGTGTTTTTAGAATGTAAAAAATAAATACAACCTCTAATTTATTAAGAGATTAAACTAAAGTCATATAACAGACAGGTTGTTGTCCTGTTATGTCTTTATGCTTCTGATCAGACCATGGCATCTGTAACGGCCTTCAGTATCATTGGTGGGTTTCCATATTGTAAAAGTTTGTGCTTCAAGGCTAGAATATTTCTCATTCTATAAACAACATGGCAAGAAAGAAAGAAGTAGAAATGTGGCATCATAGTTTACTCTAGATATCCATTGAATTGTATTTTAGATTTGAAAGATTAAATTTGGCTGCTAATATCTCTGTTTTTGTTTTTCCAGATCCCAAATCACAAAGGGACTTCAAGATTTGAGTAATGTTAAGCCCGCGGGAGACACATACATGCATGAAGGCTTCAAACTAGTAAGTTGTTCTGTAAGGTACTTACATTTTTCAATATCTTATGCTCATGTTTATGACAGTAGAAGGCAAATGGTGGCCATGTTATTGCCTTGGAGACTCCCACTGCTGCCTCGTCCTATGGAGCAGATGAGGACGCCCTTTTCCTGTATTACATAAATATTACAATAATTATCTTACTTCACAAAATAATCAATTTAAGTTCCATATTTAATGCATGCACTAGAACTAGACTTGATAAAGGGAACATGTTTGTAGAGGTTAAAATAAAGCAATTAATTTATTACGGCGCAGGGATCTGCCATAAATGTGTATGATTATCTCTTTGTGGCTTTATATTGTTTCTTATGAAAGCCTGCACATCACAGATTAAGGATTTTTCCCTGTACCCCATGCCCTCTCTAGATCCTGAGCTTGTGTTTAAAAAGTATTGTAAAGTCAGTAAGGCAGGAGCCACAAGGTAAGTACCTAGGGCCTCATTCTATTAGCGGACGTAAATCGGCCGTAAGGCTGGGATTCCTTGCGGGGGTTCTGTTAACTCGCGATTCTATTATACGGCCCCGCAAGGATCTCCTTTTACGGCCGGCCGCATATCTTGGAACCGGCCGTAAGCTGTGAAATCTAAAAACGCAAAAATAAATTCAAGCCTGCACTGTACAGCTCTGTAAATGCTAGGGATCATATTGGGGGACATGAGGATTAAAAGAAACCCACTCTCAAGCTTGCACATGAGCCCAAACCCGAGTTCAAATTAACTGTTTATTTTCCGGCTGCGGCGTGGTCGTGTCTGAGGTGCTCCAAGCACTCTGGACTTTTTACATGGATATTTTACGGATATTAAAAATAAAATATTTTACGGATTTGAGTATAGGATAATTATGTGCTATTTTTTCTAACACCTAAAATCCCTTTATAGTCTTCTCAAAGTGCAGGATGGCTTTATTTGAGCTATTTTATGTGCTTAATTGGTGCTAGCGGGACCTCTTTCCTGCAAGTAAGTTGCGGCTCGTTTTTAGCCTTGCAGAGAGGTTTCCCGGAGCAATTGAATTGCAAATAGGAATGTCTTACGGCCGAAACTCTTGCGGCCGTTTTAGATCAAAGGCTTTCCTCTGGCGCGAGCGGCCGCAAGAGATAGCAAGGCACCGGCCGCAAGCCTGCCGGAGCCTCCGGCCGTAAGGGAATAGAATAGCAGAATAGCTTGCGGCCGGTCCTTCCGGCCCCGCAACGGCTGCGGCCGCTAATAGAATGAGGCCCCTAGTCTTTACTCCCAAACTCCAGGATCACTGGGCATGGGGTACAGGGGAGAAGGCAGTGGTACAGGCTCAGGGGTACAGAGGAGAGAGCAGGGTGCTGAGGTACAGGAGAAACGGGTGGGCAATAAACTTAGGTGCAGGGGAGAGGGCTGACCAGGATAGGTGGTGAGGAGAGTTCAGCGCATATGTCGGGCGAGTTATTTTCGCATGCGCTCTCGTCGGTTCGCACATGCTTAAGCATGCATGCGTTGGCGTGCATTTTGCGTGCGCATGACTGTTGGGGTGCTGTACTGCCCATTTAAGGACTCTGGAAACCAGCATTGCTTGCAGGACTATTGGAGTAAAAAAAAAAAAAAAAAGACACTTGTCTGTCAAGTACATACCAAACTAACAATATTAGCAGCTGTATACATTTTTTGGGGAATATCTGAAAATTTCAAGATTCTGTTTATGAGTAAGGGAATCTATTTTGTTTTTTCTACATCACTTCCTCAGAGCTGAATCATGGGGAGGGGTGTTTTTAGCTTTTTGTGATGGGTGCTTAAAGGAGGGAACAATGAGCATTTGTTAAGATGATTAGATAAGATTGAAATTGACATCACACCCCTTTCCTTTTTGGCCCAGAAGCAGACTCCTTGCTTCAGGAAATGTAACCATATCTCTCCAGAAATGTAAACACCCTCACACACACACAACTTCCATCTATGTTACATGGATTCAGGCATCAATATTTTTTTCTCTAATTAAAAACTTAATTAATTTGTTCTGCTTAATTATATTCTTAAAATCAAAGTTTTCAAACATATATTTTTTCATTGTGCAGTGGGTCTTTAATAGACGTTACCTTGAATATCCAATTGCTTGGCATCATTATATTTTACTTCTAGCTCTTATTCAGGGATTGGTGATCAAATGATGTAGGAGGCTAGATGAAGAAAAGTAGAAAACGCAAACATTTTTCTTAATCAGTTTTTCGTCTTGAATGAAAAAGGAAAACACTAGGGGCCTCATTCAAATGCGATTTAGCCAATTGAATAGGGCTCTATATAAGCACAGAGCATATTTTTTTACAGATGCTTTTAGTTAGTGAAGACCTTGCTTTTGGATAGAAGTTCACTAACTGAAAACTTCTGTAAAAAATATGCTCTGTGCTTATATATAGCCCTATTCAATTGGCCAAATCACAATTGAATGAGGCCCTAGGGCCCATTTGCTGCTTTGAATTCCACAGTGAGCCTGACACAAAGGCAAATACTGTTATCCACTCTAAGAAACATATGCTTGTTTTATGACTTCCTTATGCATTGTAATAATCATCTCTTCTCCGTTCCTCAATGAAATGTTCTCATGGTGAAAAAATACAAATTAACTAGATACAATTTGTTCCTTGATGTACGACTTTCACAATATCAGTGCCCAGTAAAATTGCAGCAATAAGCTGTGAGTAAATTATAAATTATGAGCCTCATTTTACTGTGAATATAGCATTATCTTTGATCTAAAGGGATACAGCAAAGCACATCTGCTCAATGAAAACAGTATAAATGTTTGAAAACTTTAAGTCTGACTAAGAAGATAATTAATCAGGAAAAAAATGAATACTGCTAGTTTTTAAGTAGAAAAAATATGTGTTGGTACCTTTGCAGGACTCTGGAACGACCCATGATACTGTGGTGGAAGTTATGTGTGTGAGAGAGGAGTTTACATTTCTGGAGAGCTATGGTTGCGTTGAATGATGCAAGGTGTCGGTTTCTGGGCCAGTGAAGCCCAGAAGCAGAAGCAGACACCTTTTATTATCCAAAATCTCTGGACTTCTCATTGTTCCTACACCACTCCTCCACTAATAGCTATCATCTAGCTCTCGGGAAGTGATGTAACTGACACAAAAGGGATTCCTGTACTCATAAAAAGAGTCTTCAAAAATTCGGATTTTCCTCACAAATGTTTTATTCCCATGGCTTAGACAGCTGCTAATATTGTTATTTGGGTAGACACTTGACAAATAAGTGTCATTTTTCTTGAACTTCAGTGGTCCTTTCAGAAACTTTTTATGTTGATAACAAAAAACATTGTCAAAATATGTATGATTTTCGAGTTATTTTGGAGTTTGGGCTCTTTCATAAGAATCCCATACTTTAACCATTCAAAGACTTGAAAAAAATAGAAAGAACAGAAATGTCCTCTTAGTAACATTGGATATATTTATCTAACAGAGTAATAGTGGGATTACAAAACTATTCCTGTTTTCTAAGGAGTTATCCCTGTTGGGTATATATGCACCTATTATGTGTGAATATGCAAAAAAAATGTGAAACCTTGCAGAATCAATTTAGTGGATTATTTGTAAGATTTTCAAATCATCTCCAAAATTTGACATAATGCATGACAAACTAGGGTCTCTTTTGGCCTACAGTCTTAACATCAATATTTGACTACAAATACATTGTGTACTGTTCGTTCAGTCATGTATGACTCTCCATGACCCTATAGACCGCAGCACAACAGGCACATCTTGTTTTCATGGCAAAGATACTGAAGTGGGTTGCCAGTTCCTCAAGTGGACCATAATTTGTCTGACCTCTCTGCTATGACCTGCCGATCTTGGGTGACCCTACTCAGTATAGCTCACAGCTTCATTGAGGTACACATGCTAATTTACCACAACGGTTTAATACAATGGTACCTTAATCAGTTCTGGATGGCAGGATGGAGTTCCAAACAGGTTGAGTTCACATAGAAATCAATGTAAATTTAAATAATCTGTTCCAGACCCCAGATTTTTTCACATTTTACTTTAAACTGATGATGTTGTTTTTGGACACAAAACCTTCAAACTAAACTAAACATACATAAAAAACAATAATTATACCAAATAACATAGGATTTAACTTTACTTTAACTATACTGAGGGGACTTGAGGGCCCAATGGGATAGTGGCAATGTAGAGGAGGAGAAGGAGAGAGGTTATTGCTTGGCACTTTGGTCCTTATAGTCCCAGGCTGCACTTGGGCTCTTACAGGGATGTCGCGAGCGCGTTGAGTACTGAGCAAGCGTCGAGTCCCAAGCAAGTACCAAAAAAAATGGAGCAGACTGGATCCGAGGTACCACTGTATTAGTAAATCATAAAATGTCTACATTTTTATTTGTTTATAATTCAGAATAAAATATAATAGAATTTAGGACTGATCATTTTTTTTTTTTAGGCAAATGAACAAATTGAGAAATCCGGAGTCAGAAGTACTGCAAGTATAGTTATTGCTCTGACAGATGGCAAATTGGCTGGTTCAATACCTACTTTGACGGAAAAGGAGGTGAGTGATCACATATCAGACATGTCTAGTCCCCATTAAATGTGCCTCCCTTTTCAAGTGAGTGAGGTCTCCTAAAATTAACTAATTAATGTATTAGTACTATTAATTAACATTGGAAATACATTTGCAAATAGCAATAAAGCCAATCTTTAGCTAGCAAATATATTTTAAAAACACAGTTTACCTCATTAATGGCCACTGCTGTACGCCTCTCCACCTCTTCGTTGTCCTAAGCACTACTGAAAGGAGGTGGAAGATTTCAACTGCGATAACATTGGTTAGGCTGTCTTGGTAAGGCTTGAACTGTGTTATCACAGAGGAAATCCTCCATTATTAAGGGTTGCTTTTTTTGTCGTTAAGTCATGTCTCCGTGACCTTATGGACCACAACACACCAGGAAAATCGTTATGTCCATGGTCAGGCTGATCCACTTGGTTTTCATGGCAGAGATACTAGAGTCAGTTGCCAGTTTTTTCTCCAGTGGACCACAGGATAAAGCTTCTGGTATTACAAGGTGGTCTCCCATCCACGTACTGACCAGGACCAACCCTGCTCTGCTTCAGGGTAGTGTGACTTCTTGGTTCCCTTACTGTAATCAAACCCAGGTTGCAGCAGTGAAAGCACCAAATCCTAATCACTGGACCACCAGGGTAAACTGTGTTTTTAAAATATTTTTTTCTGGCTAAAGATTGTATTTGCAACATGTATTGTTAATGGTTAGCTAAAAATTGGTTTAACGTTAAAATTGCTTACACTGGCCCTTTAAACTATAAATGTAGAATTGGAATACAAAGAAATTGGTCAATATATGAGAGGCACATTTTTTGTGAAAGAAACAACCAAATAACCTCCATGCACAGAAGCATCCTGTTTTACATTTTAGCTCCCAGCTTGCCTTGCAGTTCCCAAGATGAGTCTCACAATAACTGAATACTCAACCTATGCGTTTTTAATTTGTGCCTGTTACATCAATGTCTTCTGCACCTCTAAGTCACTATCCCTTTAAAATGAGTGTGTGGGATATTGATAAACCCTTGGGAAGAGCAGGTTGAGTATGAGGGTTTTACAGATAGAATGATGGTCTTGTTAAAGGGATATGGAAGATTCCTTTATTTTACTATGTAGATTCATTTATTTTACTATGTATATAATATACCTTTATATATATTCACTTTTAAGTGCCTTATTTTTCTGCCTAAAATCAAACAAATAGTCCCTGGATGGATCTGGCCTATGCAGACACAGGCTCTGCAGTGCAGTGGTGTTCTAGCCTATCAGGGACCATGTCTCAGCAGCATGCCACTGATTGGTTAGTATGAGACACTGCAGAGCGAGTACTGCAAAGTTTGTTTCTTCATGAGCTGCAGAAGGCACACCTAAGCAGGTAACAGCTGTTTGATTTAGGCAGTAGAAAAGAACTTATAAGCAATTATAAAGTCCATAAAC
This sequence comes from Discoglossus pictus, assembly GCA_027410445.1. NCBI lineage: Eukaryota > Metazoa > Chordata > Amphibia > Anura > Alytidae > Discoglossus > Discoglossus pictus. The sequence goes on from CM050163.1 coordinate 232,747,105, forward strand.
ATAAACAGATACACAGGTATATTATATACTATGTAAAAATGAGAAAACTTCCATATCCCTTTAAGTAATCACAAATTGAGGTGGTGTAGAGAAAAAAACAAAAAGGCAAGGGAAAAGCCGAGGACTCTTATGTGTTATGCTCCAGGAAAAACAGTTTATTTTTAATAAAAAATAGTCAATGAGCAATTAGGAAGATGGAAGATGTGTAGATCACTTACAATATTGATTGCTAAATCAAAAAATATTACAATGCATCCATATTTATATCTTTGATATATAGTAATCAATAACTTTGACTCATTTTAGACTTAAGTCTAAAACCTTCTATCATGAAGTACATGAACATGTTTATGCATTACAAAAGATTTTTTATGATAAACTAAACTAATAAAATATTGCATAAACATATAAAAACAAGGTTTTGACCCACCTTTGTCTTACCAGTGAATTCAGAATAAGTGTAAGCAGATGCTCATTGTGACCGTGCTAATTGTGTTTTCATATCTGGTCTACATTGAATTGAATGGCAATACAGGCATAATTTGCTGTCATTCAGACATTCACAAGTCTCATTGTCCTGTTTCCTGTAATATGTCATGAGAAAAATGTACCATTGTGTCTTGCTTCAGTGCAATAGACTGCATATTATTCATCTGATATTTTACATGTATGATACCATTTTTTGACTACAGTGGTCCTTTAAGAACATGGCCCTCAGCATCATTTGAGTTTGACATGCATTTATTATCTATGTTATGTCAAGATATTATAGGATGGATATCTGTCTAATAGCATTGTGGTTCTCAACCTAGGCTGACAAAGCTCGAAAATTGGGAACCAGGGTCTATTGCGTTGGAGTTCTGGATTTTGTTTATGACCAGGTGAGTATTTCTGATTACAAGAAGGTTAATATAGGTAATATACTGTTTGTCTGTTGCTTTTTCCAAATGCTGCAAGATATTTTGATATTTTATATTGCATATGAAAATCTAACCATTGATATATACTCTCAAAATGAGACAGACACCTCAAAACTACTTTATGCTGATACTAAATGGAAGCTAACCAGAATAAGGGCCTCATTCAATTGCAAGCAAGCATACTTTTTTTACAGAAGTTTTTAGTTAGTAAATAGATAGAAGTTCACTAACTAAAAACATATGTAAAAAATATGCTATGTGCTTATATAAAGCCCTATTCAATTGTCCAAATCACATTTGAATGAGGCCCTCAGGACTTAAACCTGCATCTATCTCCCTAGTACAATTTGCACAAACTTAGATCTGAAATGATTCAGCCTCTCTATTGAAAAACATTGGGTGGTTGTGAACTCTTCTAGAAAACGTAAAGGGCCATTTAATTCAGCACAGTTTGGACCACATCACAGTAAAGATCTCCAGCATGTTGAAATACGTTTTTAATTTTTGAAATGCGTGCATTTTTCAGTGAGAAATAAAATAAAATCTGACTCACTGACTGCCCACTGCCAGCCCCGCGGATACAGGTCTGTGTAGTGAGCAAAATAAATAAAAAGTTAACCTTAAACAAATATATCTGGTCAGAGCATGGGATGCTGAAATCACTTAAACAGGTCAGTTACGGGTTAGCTGGTCAAGTGCATTCCTGAGTCCAGGGCAAAACTGCTATCAATCACTGTCTTTACCATGCGTTCGGCTATCTGTTATAACTCATGCAGCAGCCATTTGGAAGGACACACTTTGTATGTAAACAGAGTTAAAACTTGTGCACTTTCACACCACTAAGAGCACTTACATTGAGGTAAATTGCTCTTTAATTTCATGTTGAATTTTGTTAATGCCTGCTCTGGTTCAAGAGCTCACCTGGATTGGGGAGACGATAATGTGGTCACCAAACCACATTGGCTTCAGAGTGAACTAAGCAGTCAACCTCTCCTTAAAGGTCAAAAATAATGCTCCAGCACGCCACACAATATGCAGAGGTGTACAGATGAACAAAATACAATAATACATTATTTAAAATGCAAATTTCTTTGAGAAATCTGATAAAATTGCATTATCTACCTCTTTTTTGTTCCTTCCTAGCATACTATCAGCATTTATCATAATTGACACAGTAAAATGAATTTTATCACCAAGTCTAAACAGAAATGGTATTGTTACCAAATGCTATACTTACTGCTAATTAATAACAGTAACCTTGAATTACTCACTGCACTATTTCACAAAGTTGAAAGAAGCACTATATTCAAGAAAAGGAGCAATTTTTGGGGAAAAAAAGTTTTCCAATTAAAGATCCATGTACTGTTACTGTAAAAGTAGATAGAATGATGGTCTTGTTAAAGGGATATGGAAGATTCCTTTATTTTCTATGTAGATTCCTTTATTTAACTATGTATATAATATACCTTTATATCTATTCACTTGTAAGTGCCATAATTGATATTGATTATTGGTACTGACATTTTCACGCTAGAGAAATGCAGCGGCCTTAAGTATAATGTAATATTCATGTTATGATTTGTGTTTTTTTCTGTAAATGTCATACTGCATGTTTACTCTTTTCCATTAGTTCCTTCCTTTTTTTTATACATTTTGTAACTCCATGTCTAAGCAAACCAGCAGCAGTCCACTATCTTACTTATATTTATAGTGTAATTTGTAGTGGTCATAAATATGGCAATTGATTAGCAATAAAACCAATAATGTAAGGTAATTTCACAGCAGCTTTTTCCCACCCGTATTATATTGCCAGGGAATAGGAAAGGATATTCCCAGAACATCAGTCCTAATAGCAACCATTGCCTGCCTCTTTCCCTGCAGTAGCCGCTGCAGGCAAGCAGGCTCTTCTAGGAGAAATGTTAGGTTAACCTCCTGGGCATATGCACCCACTAATAGGGGGGAGAGGTGGCTGTGCTGGAGGCTGGAATTCTAAAGTTACCATTTAAAGGGCCAATGAATTTGACCCAATTTGGACCATATCACAGTAAAAATCTCCTAAAGGCATGTTGATATATGTTTAGATTTTTTTTATATATATGCATTATTCACTAAGAAATAAAATCAAATCTGTGTTTACATGTGTCACTGACTCCCACTACCAGACCTGCAGCTACAGTTCTGTGTAGTGAGCAAAAGAGAAAAAAAAAAGTTAACCTGTTACAAATCAGAGCATGGGATGCTGGAATCACCTAAACAAGCCAGTTATGAGTTAACTGGTCAGTTCAGTCCTGAGTTCATGGAAAACTGCTATCAATCAATGTCTTCACCGCACTGCACAGCACGGTTGTCTGTTATTAATCATGCAGCAGCCAGTAGGCAGGATAGACTTTTGCACGTAAACAAATGTAACACTTTAGATTTTTTAGCTTTTATTTGTGTAATTTAAAAAAATAGATAATTTTAACATAATCCCGTGCTCTTTCACACCATGAAGAGCACTTACAGTGAGGTAAATGGCCCTTTAAGTTATTTAAGCTGTTTTGAATGTATTCTTTCCTTCTGATACAAATTTTATTATTAATCAGTGGCTGATGAAATAAATGAAATCCTAACATATGACCTCCAGTGTCCCTTTAAGTACAAACACATGCTGAATTTCATGTTCTCCCTCTTGATCTTATTCCTCAGGATTTCATTCAGGGACATCCTGTCCTCAGTCCCATGCACACTAATAATACCACACGCCAGATAACTACTTGTTTTACAATGTCTAATATACATTACCTATCGTATTAACAGAATCTCTGTTTTATGGCCTGAGACAAAGGAGAAGATTTTGCAATTTGTTGGTTTTCAGATCAGTGACTAAATTCTTTTGATCATTAAAATAATTAAAAGATTTCATTTTAATCTTCATCACATTTCCTGAAACATATGGTTTGAATACAATGTACTTTAGATTAAAGTGACCAGACAATGTGTTTGAGAAAATAAATCAATTATATACAGTGTGATATCATTGCTATAAAAAACCTTCACAAAGATACACAGTAATTGTATGTTTATTATTGAAATCATATGCAGCTATAACATATGGTTGCCTAATTATACAATTTACTTATGTTGAAGAGCCATTGCAGTGCTGCATTATTCTACAGTGTGCTGTAGTCTGAATGAGGCAATATTTTTTGTTTAAAAATGCAATTATCAATTGAACTTCATTCTATTTCTAATCATCACATCTACTGTTTCAGGCTATTGGCTTCTATCTGTGTATTAGCTTGTATTGTATTTTCACAATGTCCTCAAATCCCAGGATTTTTTTAGTATATGAGATTTGTATCACTAGCTTTCTGCGTATGTTTCCTTGTTTTGCCTTATTTTAAAATTAATTACCAAAGCGCTATTACTAGTGCTTAATGTAGATCATTGGATTAGTTTTCACAGCTTTATTTCTAGCTTACTGATTGTTGCCATTCTTGCCACGGGTTGTTGTGTCACATTACCACCAGGTTATGTACTGTCAGACAAAATTTATACTTTTTAAACTTTGACCAAAGTCAGTTAGAAAACAATATCTTTAAAAAAATAGTCAATAGGTAGATATGTGTGAATCAGGACCTCTTCACTTTTTTCTGAAGCATCAAAAAGTTTAAATAAGCTTTCAATTGAAAGGTGTTTTTCCCAAGTCTCATTCACTATATAAATGTCATACATGAGCCTTTCACGTTTTGGAGCGTGATGAGTTTTGTAAAAAGTAATTGCTACAAATGTTGGAGTATTGCATTGGTATTTAAGTGTGTGTGTTCTCATTGTTTAATATCACACTTACCAATATACTCTAACACTCTAATTTTGAAATCTTCCTTTGCTTGCCATACTTACCCCAGGGCTATCCTCCAATCTTCAGGCAGCTTCTGGCACTCCTTTTCCCCCAACAAACAGTTTAATTCTATCCTATTTCTTGTCCCATTTCTTTTTTAGTAATTTTAAAATCATTTTCTGTCCCGTTCTCTCTTTCCATTAACCCATCTCATCAGTCACCCGTCAATTCCTGTTTGATTATTATAAAATCTAATCCTACATATTACTCTTGTGTTGCTAATGTCATGGGGTGCTAGTCTTTATCTTCCTTCACAACGTAAAATGTTTCCTTATTTGGCTCCCTGTCTGCATTTAATGCTTTTTAACAAGTCAAAAATACCGATTTTCAGTTTTCACTAATATTGTTGTTGTTGTTTAGTTGTTCAGTCGAGTCTGACTCTGTGACTCTATGGACCACAGCATGCCAGGTACATCTCATAGTCACTGCCGCTCTGAGTTCCATCAAGCTGATCTATCCATCTCCGCCTCTGTCATCCCCTTCCTCTTGTGCCTCCAATCTTTCCCAGCAGCAGATTTTCCTCATGATATGGCCAAAATATTTGAGTTTCAGCCTCATGATAATACCTTCTAGTGAACAGTTTGTCTTGATTTCCTGAAGTACTGATTTATTGGATCTTCTTGCAGTCCAAGGGACTCTAAGCAGTCTTCTCCAACACCCCAATTCAAAATTGTCAATTCTAAGGCGCTGAGACTTCTTTATGGTCCAGCTCTCACATCCTTATGTTACTACTGGGAATACCATAGTCCAAACCATGCAGACCTTTGTTGATAGTTTAATATCTTTTCTTTTTACTAGCTTGTCCATGCTTGCCATAGCTTTCCTCCCCAGAAGCAAATGTCTTTTAATTTCATGACTACAGTCACCATCTGCAGAGATCTTGGATCCAAGGAAAATAAAATCTGTCACTGCCTCAACTTCTTCCCTGTCTATTTGCCAGGAAGTGAGATTGCCGTTTGCCATGAAATTCGTCTTTTTAACGTTGAGCAGCAGGCCAACTTTTGCACTCTCTTCTTTTACCCTCATCAATAAGTCACTAATATACCCAAAGCTACTGTATTTCTTCCTTATTGATTGACTTTTAACAACTCCTACCTCTTTGTGGATTTAATCATTTTCCCACCATGTCCTTATCCCTCTATGTCCTGTATTGTCCCTTTTGTATTATAAGGAAGTCAATCTGCTTGTAGGGCATACTCAGAATTTACCCTCCAAGCCCTCCAATAAACAACTGATGTCACACAAAGTCTAGGCACATGCTCATCTTGGATTTAGCCTTTGGCCCCATTGTACCCATCATAGCAACTGTTCCTTCAACTAATCTTCCTCTACCAGTGTAACACTAGGAATGTTTTGCTGTCTTTACTTTTTAGGCAAAGTCATCTTATAAATGTAAATAAATAAATATATTTCAATTGTTTCTTATAGCTGGTACAAATTGCTGACTCTAAGGATCATGTGTTTCCAGTTGAAGGTGGATTTACAGCTCTGAGAGGAATCATCAATTCAGTAAGTTTCACAATGGAAACGTATTAATATGTAATGTATGAAAGAATAGCATGTGAAATTTAGTAATTTTATGTGCAATGCAACAGTTTTTCAAATGGACAACTGAAGTGACATATTTAAAATAATTCACAATATGAAGAACAAGAACACTGCTCTTAATAACTTATCATTATCAGTCTAAGGGTAGCTTCATTTATTTCTGTAAAACTTGAGCTCAGACTGAAGAAATGCTTTTATAGTATTAATATTGTTGTTGTGGTAAATATATATTTAAAGTGTTCTTTTGTAAGTTGTCTTTCTTATTAGTCTGCTTCAGCAATCAATTCATTTGTAGTGGGCAAAAGACCGATAGAAGCCCTCCCTCGCATTGGATTAAAGAGCGAAGCCTTTGGGGGCACATTTGCATGTCCCTGCCCAGGTTACTTGTGTATTCTTGATCTCACTGCATCACAGTGTTCTAAGTACTCATTATATATGTTCCAAAATACCTCTACATGCCTATATGGAGGTTCACTGCATTGTGTCAAGTAAGATGTGAACATTCAGCATTGTGTAAATCTATTGTAGGTTTCAGAACATCAATATTGTGTTAAAAACCACTGAATATATTGTTTAATGTGGTCACATATTTATATAACTATGCAGATTGCACTGGTACCTTAAAACATATGTATGTACTTATCATTTCTGGTAATTATAGTGGATTAAAAACAATTAAATAGGGTAGAATCAGGAAAATGATACACACAGACCTGCGACCAGTTTCTACCAGAGACAATGTGATTCTAACTTATTGACCATATATGTTAAATTGATTCAACGGTCTGGAAAGCAATGCTTCCCTTTCTATGCCAGTGTAGTCATTATTGTGATATTCTCTGACATATTACTAAGCATGACGAACAGGACATTTGATCTGACAGCAGCTTAAGTGACAAGGTTTTTACTTCTAAATGGATATAGTCACTTGTATGGTAGTGACATTTCCTGTCATAAAGGTCCATTCTATCTTATATTACTGACTTAAGCACATAGCTCAGGAGCTGCCAGTTATAATAATTATTTCATATTAAGCTCAAGCTGTGAAGGATGTCCTAACGTTACACACAGAGTACTATTTCCAGGGCTTCCTCTTTCTTGTCAGTGTACATGGTCATAGTAAAGGCCACATGGTGTTACATGAGTTCTAGTAACTGAGGAAATAAGATGCTATCATTAGTTAGTACTAGAAATGTTTTCAGGACAAGCCCTAGATATTTACGTATATTTACTTGTAAATAACATATACATATATTAGAGTATGCATTTATCCACCAACATTCCAATTCAGGAATAGGAATTGTAGACTATATCATTATTATTATTACAGTTTTTCATAAAGCGCCAACATATTCTGTAGCGCTGTACAGGGGTTAAGTATAAAGAAAAAAAAAGAAAATACAATGTTAAACACATGACAAAAAGTAGGGAGTCCTGTATGATGTTATTGCTGTTCACGCATGTCTGACCCTCTGTAAGCCTATATACATAAGGTTTTATTGACAGATATACTGGAGTAGGTTTTCCAGTGGACCACAATTTGTCTGACCTCTCCTCTATGACCTACCTATATTGGGTGACCCTACATGGTTTAGCTCACAGCATCATTGAGATACACAAGCCCCTTCACCACAACAAGATCGCGATCCAGAAAGGGGGTTTATAGCTTACAAAACTGCATGTTGTTACACACTTCACAAGCATGTGCAATTTTTCTTGAATTAAACCAGTCCTTTAAAAAAAAAAAATCTAGATGAATTATAATATTATTATTATTATTATTAATATTCCTAGTGACTTGCCCGTCAAAAATGACAGCATAAAATTTGAAGCCTCGCATTCAATCTCGATAGGTGCTTTAGGGAAAGCACTGTGTATATCTGATTGAAAGCTCAATAACAGGGTCTTCCATTATATTTCATTGTGGGAAATTGTTTATACTTGTACCTAACCCCTGTATTGCGCTGCAGAATATGTTGGCGCGTTATAAATAAAGCATAATAATAATAATAATAATAATATGCAAGCCCGTAACTTTAAGTGTGTTACAGACAAACTCTCTCACCCCTGTGTCTCTTTTCCCCTCTCCCTCCCCTGTGTCTCTTTCCCCCTCTCCCTCCCCTGTGTCTCTTTGCCCCCTCTCCCTCCCATGTGTCTTTGCCCCCCTTCTCCCTGCCCTGTTTTTATTCTCCCTTATCTCCATACCCTGTGTCTCTTTTCCCTCACCACCCTCCCCTTTGTCTCTCTTTGGCCCCCTCTCATCTGTCTCTCATTTGCCTTTTACGGGTTTGCAAACATTTGCGGGCTTGACGCCTTGCAGACTTAAAAAAAGTTACGGGTTTAGCAGCTGCCATTTTTTTTTAAGCCTGTAACTTGAAAAACGTTGGGAGGCTGCCAAAAGACCCCAATTGAATAGCAAATTAACTTTCAACTTCACTTACGGGCTCCCTGCCTCTCCCCCCTCTACTTTAAGGGCCTTTAGCGCTCATTGCAGACCTCAGCAAACCCCAACTTGTGCTCATTGTGCATGCACAAGCCCGTAACTTTTAACATGGCATTACCGACAAACTGGCAATTACGACAACTATATATATGAATATTATTTTTCAGGGATCTGAGTTACATTCAGATCCGACCCCAAACATGAACGTATCTTGTCTGTAACCCGGGACTGCCTGTATATGTGTGTGTGTTTGTGTGGGTATATGTGCATATATAAAATGTGAATAAGATAATGGTGAACGAAATAGAGAAAGGCAAATCCACTATACTGAGAGGCTTTTATAGATAAAGGTTGATATTTTTACATACTCTGCCACCATAGAGCATCATCCCCAAAAGATAAGGAGGAGAAGAATAGCAGAAATACATATAAGTTGGCTGAGGAAATTATTTGTGGTTACATGGCCATCTAATGCACATAGCAAGATAGATGTATGGGCCACTTGACTAACCAAGTCCACTGGGATTAAACATCTGAGAAAAGTTAATGTGGGAGCATTGCTACTCATTGGTAGATACTGTATGTGTGACCTCACATATATAGGCATGTTGGCTCTACGTGTTGCCTCAAACTGTAAAGAAACAGGCACGTTATTTGTATATTTATTTGTGCAGTTTGTGAAATATTTTGCCTGCAATATTTAATACACCAAGATAAGTTTGTTAAACATTTTTATTGGCACATCAATATATTGTGTGATTCTCACGCTAGTAGTGTTAAAGAAGCTAGCGGAAGAAGGAAACATGTTTAACCCATAATTAATTATTAACCTATAAAGAAGGACTTTGTGCTATTTTTGTGTTTACTTTCCTTACACATAGAAATACTTTCTACTGAAATTAAAGAGGCATTGTTGGTTAATTTATTAACTGTAAATGTACTGTTCTTAAAGGGATATGGAAAGAAAGGTTTTTCCTGGTTGCATCAGAAAGAGAGTATTTGACATTGTGCCACAGTGACTTTTCATTTTTCAAATAACAGTCTCAGAGCAGGAAAAAAATATTAAGACGTTTATCTGCTCTAGGAGGCTTTGCTTTGACAGCCAATGAGATCTTGGTTATGTTGTGTTTTATATTTAGAGCACCAGCAGATTCTGTAGTGTTAGGCGTATACTAAACAATGAAGAGATATTCATATACATGAAAGGGCAGATATAACAAGACAGCACATTTGTACAATCTTATGTAGGGGATAAAATATGAGGTTAGAGGACTACCTGGTGGATTGATAGTTGAGTATGGTGGGGAAGAGGGTTGACCAGAATGGGTAACCTAGTATGAAATTGTGGACGATTTAGTTAAAGAGGTAGGTGGTAAGCTTCTCTGAACACGTGTGTCTTCCGAAAGCGTTTGAAAAATTGAAGACCGGGGAGAGTCTTATAGTGCAAGGTAGAGAATTCCAAATAATGGGGATGGTCTTGAGATGTCCTGCAGGAGTGCATGTGAGGAAGTAATGGCAGAATGGAGAGGGTCAGCTTGTAGTGTATCTGGAGACTAGAGTAGAGATGCAGGGAGGTGTGGTGTTGTTGAGGGCTTTGATAGTGAGGCAAAGGATTTTGAAAAATATCCTTGAGGAAATGGGAAACTGGCAGAGGGTGCAGCAGGTGATGAGCCTTGGGTGAGGCGGAATCGTTCAGGATGGACTAAAGTTAATGGAAGGCCAAGTAGAATAGAGTTGCAATAGTCAACATGTGAGATTATGTGATTTTGTGTCTTGGAAGTGTTTTGGTTAAGGAAGGGAAGCATTTTGGACTGCTCTACAGGTGGTGAGTTCGGGGAGTGATTGCATGTGAGGGGATAAAGGAGAGATCTGAGTCAAGTGTTACATCAAGATATCTGACTAGGACACATTTCAGGTAAAGAAGTGGAGGAGGAAGGGAGTTTAAGCTCAGTTTTGGAAAGGCTCTCTTAATTTCCTGACATGTTCAATGAAGTTTAAACAGGTTTTACTTAAACTTTGTATGCAAAAAACAACTTTTGTAGTGTTTAAAAGGCACAGAGTATCTGTTCTACATATTTATGGAGAATTGTTTGTATCTCTAAAACTTAGTTTGCACATTGTACGGAATGGTTTTGACAATACCTTTTAGTTCATATTTTTTTCAGTATCCCCTGATTTGAATTGTTGGGATGAATGTAAAAGACCTGTTATCTCCCAACAGTGTATCATATCTAAGCTTAACGGGACTCTGTCACCCCAAAATTAATGTTTTGGGTTATTTTTAAAGAGCATGAAAAATCTACCTATGTGTTGTGTTATTCAATTTTTCTAAAGTGAATGAATCCTGGGAAGTTCCATGCTATTGTTGCTATATGTATATGCACATGAGCAGCTCATGCATATAATTAGCTGCTTTAATGTGCTAATTAGTATTACAATCTGCTTGTCTGTCTCTGTAGTGGCCAGAATTAAGACCCCAATGTTATCTGGCAGTTAGATCCCTCTCCCATCCTTATTAAGTACTTTGAGCAGCACATAATCATACTGAACCTCACATTAGCATACAGGAGCAGCACATTATCATACTGAGCCACACATTAGCATGCAGGTGCAGCACATTATCATACTGAGCAGCGCATTAGCACACAAGAGCAGTACATTATCATAATGAGCAGTGCATCAGCATACAGGAGCAGCACATTATCATAATGAGCAGAGCATCAGTATATATGAGCAGCACATTATCATACTGAACCTCACATTAGCATACAGGAGCAGCACATTATCATACTGAGCCACACATTAGCATGCAGGAGCAGCACATTATCATACTGAGCAGTGCATTAGCATACAAGAGCAGTACATTATCATAATGAGCAGTGCATCAGCATACAGGAGCAGCACATTATCATAATGAGCAGAGCATCAGTATATAGGAGCAACACGTTATCATACTGAGTCACACATTAGCATACAGCAGCAGCACATTATCATACTGAGACACACATTAGCATACAGGAGCAGCACATTATCATACTGACCACACATTAGCATACAGTAGCAGCATATTATCATACTGAGCCGCACATTTGCATACAAGAGCAGCACATTAGCATACAGGAGCAGCACATTATCATACTGAGCATACAGGAGCAGCACATTATCATACTGAGCCACACATTAGCATACAGGAACAGCACATTGTCATACTGAGCAGAGCACTAGCCTACAAGAGCAGCACATTATCATACTGAGCAGTGCGTTAGCATACAGGAGCAGCACATTATCATACTGAGTCAGACATTTCCATACTGACCACACATTAGCATAAAGGAGCAGTACATTATCATACTGACCACACATTAGCATACAGGAGCAACACATTATCATACTGAGTCGCACATTAGCATACAGCAGCAGCACATTATCATACTGAGCAGCGCATTAGCATACAGGAGCGGCACATTATCATACTGACCACACATTAGCATACAGGAGCAGCACATTATCATACTGAGCCGCACATTAGCATACAGCAGCAGCACATTATCATACTGAGCAGCACATTAGCATACAGGAGCAGCACATTATCATAATGAGCACTGCATCAGCATACAGGAGCAGCAGATTTTCATACTGACCACACATTAGCATACATGAGCAGCACATTATCATACTGAGCATACAGGAGCAGTACATTATCATACTGACCAAACATTAGCATACAGGACCAGCACATTATCATACTGAGCAGTGCATTAGCATACAGGAGCAGCACATTGTCATACTGAGCAATGTGTTAGCATAGAGGAGCAGCACATTATCATACTGAGCATACAGGAGCAGCACATTATCATACTGACCACACATTAGCATACAGGAGCAGCACATTATCATACTGAGCTGCACATTAGCATACAGGAGCAGGACATTAGCATACTGAGTCACACATTAGCATACAGGAGCAGCACATTATCATACTGAGCATACAGGAGCAGCACATTATCATACTGAGCAGCACATTAGCATACAAGAGCAGCACATTATCATACTGAGCATACAGGAGCAGCACATTATCATACTGAGTCACACATTAGCATACAGGAGCAGTACATTATCATACTGAGCCACACATTAGCATACAGGAGCAGCACATTATCATACTGAGCATACAGGAGCAGCACATTATCATACTGAGTCACACATTAGCATACAGGAGCAGTACATTATCATACTGAGCCACACATTAGCATACAGGAAGAGCACATTGTCATACTGAGCAGAGCACTAGCATACAGGAGCAGCACATTATCATACTGAGTCAGACATTTCCATACTGACCACACATTAGCATAAAGGAGCAGTACATTATCATACTGACCACACATTAGCATACAGGAGCAGCACATTATCATACTGAGCCACACATTAGCATACAGGAAGAGCACATTGTCATACTGAGCAGAGCACTAGCATACAGGAGCAGCACATTATCATACTGAGCCACACATTAGCATACAGGAAGAGCACATTGTCATACTGAGCAGAGCACTAGCATACAGGAGCAGCACATTATCATACTGAGTCAGACATTTCCATACTGACCACACATTAGCATAAAGGAGCAGTACATTATCATACTGACCACACATTAGCATACAGGAGCAACACATTATCATACTGAGTCGCACATTAGCATACAGCAGCAGCACATTATCATACTGAGCAGCGCATTAGCATACAGGAGCGGCACATTATCATACTGACCACACATTAGCATACAGGAGCAGCACATTATCATACTGAGCCGCACATTAGCATACAGCAGCAGCACATTATCATACTGAGCAGCACATTAGCATACAGGAGCAGCACATTATCATAATGAGCACTGCATCAGCATACAGGAGCAGCAGATTTTCATACTGACCACACATTAGCATACATGAGCAGCACATTATCATACTGAGCATACAGGAGCAGTACATTATCATACTGACCAAACATTAGCATACAGGACCAGCACATTATCATACTGAGCAGTGCATTAGCATACAGGAGCAGCACATTGTCATACTGAGCAATGTGTTAGCATAGAGGAGCAGCACATTATCATACTGAGCATACAGGAGCAGCACATTATCATACTGACCACACATTAGCATACAGGAGCAGCGCATTATCATACTGAGCTGCACATTAGCATACAGGAGCAGGACATTAGCATACTGAGTCACACATTAGCATACAGGAGCAGCACATTATCATACTGAGCATACAGGAGCAGCACATTATCATTCTGAGCCACACATTAGCATACAGGAGCAGCGCATTATCATACTGAGCTGCACATTAGCATACAGGAGCAGGACATTAGCATACTGAGTCACACATTAGCATACAGGAGCAGCACATTATCATACTGAGCATACAGGAGCAGCACATTATCATACTGAGCCACACATTAGCATGCAGGAGCCGCAAAATCAATTCTAAATATTTCATAAATCATTTACTGTAGGGAAAAATTGCTTGCACAATGTATAAGCAGTTTTTAAAGCTCAGTCAACAATACCCAGGCCTAGAAATATCAGTGTAGGGTGCAACTTAGTGTTAAATTTGTTTTTTAAAAGGAAAACTCAACACTGACCACAATAAATCGCTATAATGCTAAAAAACATAGTGGCTGTTTTTCCATGCTTCATATCTAAAAAACCTATCACATATGCATTGCAACACTTTTGTATTTTTACATATTTATAGTGTGAGTTGGGAAGAGGGAGGGGAACTACTTAAAGAGACAGGAAATTAAATAGGATGATTTATAATTAGTGCAACAAGACCTAAATCGTTCCCTGTCCCTACTTATATTAGGTCATAATCTTATTCTACCACTACGTTTATTCAATTTTGAAAGCAAATCTGACATGCTGTAATTTCAAATTCTCTGTTCCCCTGCAGAGTTCTCCAATTGGCTTTCCTTTTAGTCCCTAGTAAGTTTCAGTCACTGGGTTGTTTCGTGGCACACTGTGACTTTGCAGATGTTTGGCAAGCCATAAAAGTATGTCACACAACTATTTCTGTTTTATAAGAGCAAAGAGAGAATTGGGCAAGTATTCCAGCACTTTGAGAATGAAACGGAATACATTTTAAATAAGATTACATATTGCAACTAAGGACATTGACACTGTTAATTAGTTATTTATATCTATTTCAACATTGCCTTAAAGGTATATAAATGTTTGACTGTGAAGTGACTGTCAAAAGGCTTATTCAAAATGAGTACTTATAAAAAAAAAAAGTCATATTTCTAAATGATTGATCTCAGTTACCACCTCATGAGAAACATCAATGTTGTATATAACAAAATTATTTCTGAGATTATCAAAAATCTATTTTGCAATATTCATATAATATTGCATCAAAAGCATTACAAATATCTTAAAGGGGCTGCCTCAGCCATTGGTGTAGGAACTGGGGGGAACAAGGGGGACAACCCCCCCCCCCCCACCCCCACCCGATTTTTCAATGTGTACAGAAGCAATTGTGTGGTATTTTTATACTATATGCGGTATCCCCTCCAGCTTTTCTTTGGCTCCTACACCCATGCAGCCAAAGTCAAGTATTAGATTTTTTAAGATCTCCTTAAAGATAATGAAAAACTGGCTATGCATTGGGCTAGCCATTTTTCTGAAATATTGCTGAGATAATCACCATTGTTTGTGCTTCATTATAATGCAGATATGCTGTACAAAAGTAATTAGCTGCCTTTATGTGCTATTTTGTGACACGGATAAACAAAAAGCATAGCCTACACCTAGTGTCACTTGGCGATTAGATTACCTTCCCCTCCTTTATCAAGCACCAACTGCAAATTAGCATATCAGGAACAGAGATTTGATGGATTCTGCCAGCCATTCTTAAATTCCTTAAATATGTTTCACTCTACCACTTCAACTGGATGTATCTATTGTGTGTTCAGTCGTGTCCAACATATTATGTGTGTGTGTAAATCCATAAGATTTTGATGGCAACACTACTGGAGTGGGTTACCAGTTCCTTCTCAGTATATCTATTACCCTTTCTGTAAAGTAGTTCTTCCTCAGATTGCCTCTAAGTCGTCCATCTTCCAACTTCAAATCATGACCTTGCATTCCTCTTTTTATTCACAACATTAAGAAATGGAGAATAATATCAGACATATATATATACCTGGCTGTAATAAAACTGGAAAAAATTGTGTGCTATAACAAAACATAATCACCAAAAACGCCTTTGAAATAAAGTTGTTTTTGTGTTTGTGTTTAGAAATATCTTATGTAGTGGCTCCAATGTCCGTTTCCTGAATCAGATGCAGGAACCTCCCTTAATATCTGCTGCCAGTGTTAATACAAAAATGGTAATGTGCCTGAGTAAGAGAGTTTGATATGAAACAGCAAAAATAATCCTGCTAGTATTAATGTTTGGGATGTAATGCAAGAGAACCACAAACAAATTACACTTAGACACGAAAAAAGACACTTGTTTATCAAGTATGTACCACACTAACACAATTGGCAGCTGTGTAAGCCATGGACAAAAAAATGTTTTGGGGGAAAATATCTCTGTTATGAGTACAGGAATCCATTTTGTGTTTGGTATGTCACATCCTGAGAGCTGGATAATAGGGATGTTTGTTTGTAGTCAGTAATGGAAGGAGGGATGGTGGAAGGGAGAGTTCCTGAGAATGAGTGTTTGATAATAGGATACTGTTTAAATTCACACCACACCTCTTTCTCTTAACTGGCTTAGAAGCAGACACCTTGCATCATTAAATGCAACCACAACGCTCCATGGGCCTCATTCTATTAGCGGCCGTAGGCGCTGCGGGGCCGCAAGGACCGGCCGCAAGCTATTCTGCTATTCTATTCCCCTCTGGCCGGGGACTCCGGCAGGCTTGCGGCCGGCGCCTTGCTATCCCTTGCAGCCGCACGCGCCGGAGGAAAGCCTTTGACCTAAAACGGCCGCAAGAGTTTCGGCCACAAGAAAAGCCCGGTTGCTATTCTATTACTCCGGGAACCCTCTCTGCAAGGCTAAAAGCGAGCCGCAGCTTACTTGCAGCAAAAAGGTCCCGCTAGCACCAATTAAGCACATAATATAGCCCAAATAAAGCCATCCTGCACTTTGAGGAGACTATAAAGTGATTGTAGGTGTTATCAAAAATAGCACAACATTCCCCTATACTCAAATCCGTAAAAAAATTATTTTATTATATATGTCAAATATCCATGTAAAAAGTCCAGAGTGCTTGGAGCACCTCAGACCCGCCCACGCTGCGGCTGGAAAATAAACAGTTAATGTAAACTCGGATTTGGGCTGATGTGCAAGCTTGAGAGGGGGTTACTATTAATCCTCATGTCCCCCAATATGATCCCTAGCATTTACAGAGCTTTACAGTGCAGGCTTGAATTTATTTTTGACTTTAAAAAATTTTGAGCTTACGGCCGGTTCCAAGATATACTGCCGGCCGTAAGGGGAGATCCTTGCGGGGCCGTATAATAGAATTGCGAGGTAACAGAACCCCCGCAAGGAATCGCAGCCTTACGGACGATTTACGGACGATAATAGAATGAGGCCCCATGTATGTAAACACCAATCTCATATACACAACTTCCACCAATGTATCATGGATCCTCCAGGTTCTTGCAGAGGTATAAAAAATATTATTTTGTTCAAAATAAAAATTAGCAGTATGCCTTTTTTTACTGATGAATTATGCTCTTAGAGGGGCTCCCTTACAATATCTTTATAAAAGTTAGTGCCAAAAAATATATAGTTGGTCAGACCCTTTAGTCAAGGCTACTGAAGGAAGCAGAGGACCCTTACCTTGTTGTGGGCTGTCAAAAGTTTGGCCACAAACTATACATCTGTCTACAGATCAGTAAGTTTGTATCATACAATAGTATTGAAGTCTATATCAAGACAAATCAGAGTATAAAAGTATGATGGAACTCAGATATGTGCCGTACATCTCTGCTCTCATCTCCAAATACTCCCCCACCCACCCTCTTCGTTCTGCTAATGATCTTCTTCTTTCTACAACTCTTGTCACCTCCTCTCACTCTCATCTTCAGGACTTTTCTGGTGCTGCTCCTATTCTCTGGAACTCCTTGCTTCGATCCACTAGACTATCAACATTCAAAACCTCACTAAAAACACATCTCTTTAAAGAAGCGTATCACCTTCCACTCTTACACGCTCATCACCTCTCTCTCTCTCCTTTACCACACACAATACCTTTAAGTTGTAAGTCTGTGAGTTTCTATCCTATGTGCTTTGGGAATGTAGACATTGGTTTCCTAGCTCAAAGACAGGGCCCTCTTTGCTTTGCTATTTGTTAATTTGTATTTATCTTTTTCTAAATTTTACTTATGTACAGCGCTACGGAATATGTCGGTGCGTTATAAATAAACGATAATAATAATATGCATAAAAGCATTCAAGAAGACTCTGATGCTGGGAAAGATTGAAAGCACACAAAGAAGGGTGTGGCAGAGGAGGAGATGGGTAGATGAGGTCACTGAAGCAATGAACATGAAATTGATGGAGCTCAGTGGGTCAGTGGCTGACAGATGTGCCTGGCATTCATCTAGCATAAGGTCACAGAGAGTCAGACACAACTGAAGACTAAACCACAACAAATTCAAGCTTTGTTTATTAATAAAGGCTTTTGTGTGAACTCAAGTGCTCTAAATGCTTTTTCAGAAATTTTCAGAAATTCCCCACAAATTCTGTTTTTAGAAATTGTAAATTATTTCTTTACAGGGTACCATAATTCAGATGGAACAGTTCCTTGGAACCTTTCCTTAATACGTTCAATTTAGACTTTGTTAGAAGATGGTCATAACATTGCTGCAAATATAATCTGTTATTGTTGGAAATGTTACAGTTTATAGCATCAGTGATGGCAGTAAATACTCTGCATGATAAGTGCATAAGTAGGCTGCTTCAGCTTCATACACTGTTTTGGCGACTCATTAAAGGGATATGGAAGGTGTCTGGATGTTACTAGGTATATAATATACCTGTGTATCTATTTACTTTTATGTACTTTATTGTATTAAGAAGGGGATAAGTTCTGTGTTTACTGCCTAAAATCATATAAATAGTACCTGCTTGGATCTCATGAAGATAAAGCCTCTTTAGTACTGGCTATGCAGGTTTAATTTCAGCAAATCGTTAACCATGTTTCAGCACTATTTTGTGGCACGTTGCTGAGAAATTGCCCCTGATTGGCTAGTATGCACAGCCAGTACTAGAGAGTCTGGGTCTTTCGCAGCTCATGAAGACACAAACAGGTACTATTTATTTTATTTTAGATTTTAGTCAGTAAAAACAGAACCTATAAAGACTTCTTAAAATAAAGTACATAAAAGTAAGTACCGTATTTTTCACCATATAAGACGCACTTTTTCTTCCCCAAAACGGGGGGGGGGGGGAGTTGGTGCGTCTTATACGACAAATACACCTTTTAAAACTACCTCTTTCTGCCCCTCTTGATTTTCTCCCCCTCCTGATTCTCCCCTTCGACCCCTCTGATCCTTCCCTTGCCCCCCTTTAGATCCCCACTGCTGATTCCCCCCCCCCCATTGGCGCTTCCTACAGCACCAGCAGCATGCCTCTAAGCTGAATCGCGTCGGACGGTGCATCCTAGTGACGTCACACACGACACGCAAGGGAAGGCTGCAGTACAGGAGGAGTTCTGGTAGGAAGCGCTGCGCGATGGGGTGAGATCAAGATGGGCCAAGGGATGATCATGGAAGGGCACAGGGAAGAAGAAAGGGGAGGATCAGGAGGGTCAGGGAGGGTCAAGGAGGCTCCTGGAGGCTCCAAAATGTGTATGTATATGTATGTATGTATGTATGTATGTATATATGTATGTATGTATATGTGTGTGTGTGTATATATATATATATATATATATATATATATATATTTGTGTGTGATGTAGGTGTGTATATGTGTGTGAAGTGTATTTGTGTTTGATTCAGAATATTTTTTTCTTGTTTTCCTCCTCTAAAAACTAGGTGCGTCTTATGTGCAGGTGCGTCTTATATGGCGAAAAATACGCTAGATACATAGATATATTATATACCTAGAAAAAGCCTTCCATATCCGTTTAATAAAAAACATGAACTTGCCAGTGGGAGTGGGGGGAGCATGGCTGCACAGGCTGTCAACAAGCATATTTATAACACTCATTAAAAATCTTTATTAATTTAAAGATTAAAAATGGTTCTGGTATGCCATTATATTTTTTCACATTTAATACGGTTTAAATATTACATTTTATTTTAGTATTTTTTCTTTAGGCCATTATTTTTCTATGTTGAGCCCCTGCGGCAGAAATTGATTGGAGATAATTTGTTCTTGGAATACCTAACATGTTTACTTTGAGGAACAAGATGTATCCCAGTGCCGTGCGTTATCCATTTTCTGTGTCTATATTACCTGTCAATTATCTTAACATTTGATGGCTGTGAGATGTATTTTTCTAAAAGCTTAGAAGTATTTCCTGCCTGAGGCTTACAATAAAATCTGTTGTGGTCTGTTATATTTCCTTTCTATGCCCGCCGCCACTGAGAGATGTTTTACTACTGCCTTTTTCTTTATTTGTGTGGTTGTTAATTTACAAAGTATATATTTAATACAGAGCTTTCTAATGTAAATCCATTGTATAGTGCATTACACTGAAATATAATGGTGAAAGTTTCAAATATACCATACTACTACTGCGCTTACAAAGATAAAATCTAGCCTATCAAAAGGAGCAGCCAATATTCAATATAAAGACCATCCAAGCAGTCAAAAAAAAGCTTGAAGAACCACCACTCAGTGAAAAACAAAATAAGAGCATAATAATCAGGAAAAAAGTCATAGAGCTATTTTTTAATTAGAAAAAAAGAAGAAATATGTATGCCTCTGCCAGGCCCTAGTAGAATCCATGATACATAGGTGGAAGTTGTGAATGCGAGAGGGGCGTCTACATTTACTGGAGATATATGTTTCCATTTCCTGAAGCAAGGAGGCTGCTTGTGGGAAAGTGAGGAGGAAGGTGCCAGTACCAATCTTATCTAATTATCTTAAGAAAGTTCCATCTTCCCCCTTTCTCTCTCCACTGATAGCCAAAACATACACATCCATGATTCAGCTTTGAGGAAGTGATGTAACAAACACAAAATGGATTCCTATACTCAAACAGAGTCTTCAAAAATTCAGTTTTCCCCCAAAAAGTGATGGCTTACACGGCTGCTAATATTGTTAATTTGGTATATACTTGACAAATAGGTGTTCTACATTGGTAGATTTAGCATTATATTTTCCTCTGATGAATAACACAAACCAATAAATAATCCTTAGAATTTGCACTTTTTTAGTGAAATTGTGATATCCTCAATCTTTTCCACCTAATTAACTGCTATGCCATTTTTTAAATATATCTCTACACACTAATCTGCATAAAAAATAAAAAACAAAATCACAGTTTTAAAATTGGGCATTTTCATTAATACAGTACCATTTCTGGATCACTACCTTGTTGTGGTGTACCTCATTGAAGCTGTGAGCTATACCATGTAGGGTCACCCAAGATGGGCAGGTCATAGCAGAAGGGTCAGACAAATTGCGGTTCACTGGAGAAGGAACTGCCAACCCACTTCAGTATCTTTGCCAAGAAAACCATATGGATGAGCAAACCAGATAAAAAATGTGCCTGGCGTGCTGCGTCCATATGTTCACGAGAGTTGGAGATGATTGAAGAACTGAACAACAACAATAATACAGTGCACCAACCCAATGAACAGTGATGCATACAGTGCCATGTAGATTAACAGAGCCAATTCCAATACTATTGTATGATACCACAGCATAAAACTTAAATATTTCCCCACAATATTCCCACAATGTTAGAGCCAGAAGTGGGTTATTAAAAAGAGTATTCAGTTTAAAATAAATAAAAGGTAACATTATTTCTAACTGTTTAAATTATGTTTTTTCCTCAAGCAGAGTTGTGTATCTCCTCCTACCTGTGCCTATCAAGGGTGTGGCCAACTCTGCCTGTGTGCTGGACTAAAAATAAAGTCTTATCAGTTTCGGTTCTGCTTCAGACTGAGCATGCTCAGTATAGAATGTGGTGCTATGATGGCTCATGCACTGTCACTGGGCAGGGTCTATGGCACAGCTGCAAGCATGTTACAATAGAGCTGTTACCTCTGTGTAGGAAGTAGGGTGGAGCTAATTATCTGGAGCAGGTCCAATTACATCAGCCCAGCCGTCTTCCAAGCTCCATGATAGTCCAGCCCATGACAGACACAGGAAGGAGGAGATACTCAGCTCTGCTTAAGAAGATAACGTTTATTTATTTTAAACACTGTACTATTTTTAATATTGTGTGCACAGCAAACAAAGATATGAGCTTTACTTGTAAAAGCACTACAGTGGTCCTTTAATGCAATGGGTACATTAAATGTAACCTTTTTAGTTATGGTGTAATTTCTCATGTATTACTCTATTCATTTTTGGAATATTGCTTAATATCATTTGTGGCGCTGCTGACAATCATCTGACCTCTTCTGAATAATGGACCCACATTCTTAATTCTTTTACTGGTGTGTTTTCTTTCCATTCCACTTCAGCCAGTCTAAGAGCATGTGGCAACTCATCACCATTCTTATAGGCCCTGATAAAGAGCTGGAATAAAACATACACGTGTTTCATTTTTATAGCAACATTTTTTTAAGTCAGATTTTAGTAGCACTTAACGCATACTGGAAGATATTTAGTTGCTAGCTTCATCTGCAAACCGTTTATCTCTTTTATCGCGGGACTACATATATTTTACATCATTTTCTTTTCCACTTGGAAACCCTGATGTATTTACAGATATGCAGTTGTGTAAATGTTATAATCAAGTTAAGCTGATTGAGGAAAGAGAGATTTAGATGCACATCTTGTTTAGAACCTCATTTAATTCCCAGTAATAATACTGTCAATGTGTGTGTATTGTTATATATTTGGCACACAAAATATTCTTTTTTTATATGGTGTTTTAATTTATTTAGTTGCAGTCCAGCTTATTGCACCATTTTACTTGTCAAAAAAAACAAATACAATTGCCTATACTTAAAATGTTTGATGCAGTGGAAAACAATGGGCTATTGAGATAATGCTCTTTAATTTGTAGGATTTGCTGTACTGTGATTGTCAACAGCCAGTATATACTATTATTATTATTAGCTCTCATTTATATAGAGCCAGCACATTCTGTAGCACTGGGGTACAGTAAAATATGTGGGTGACAATACATAATTTGTCAGACTGATACAAAAGGAGCTGACAACCATGCCCTTCAGCTGACAATCATACACATGACACTTTTATACATAGCGCTTTGCATGACTAAGAGCTCATAAATTCACAGACTAAAGGAATAATGAAACAAAAGGTGAAGGAATTAAAAGGGAGAAACAAGGGCTTGGCAAGTTATTGAAAAAAGATTAGAGGGATAATTGGGGATTAAGTATTTGGTGTAACAGCTGTGAGAGATGGAGGTGATAGTGCAGAAACCTGCACTATAAAGTAACACAGATCATAGGTAGGTGAGTGGTACAGGGAAGGTGGGAGGGCATCTATCACCCTACATATAATTTCCTAGGGAGGCAAGTTTGTACGACAGAAAATAATGGATGAATGAGGTAATATTCCCTTAAAATGTATACAGTTTATACATTTTATACAGTTTATACATGTATTATGACTGGTAATGGCCTTCATATGTATGTATGTTTAAAGATATATATATATATATATATATATATATACAGTAATTTAGTAAGTATTAATACATATATATATATATATATATATAGATTAATAATTAGTATTGCAATATAATTTGATACCTTTTGTATTGGACGAACGACTTATTTATAATGACGAGCTTTCGAGAAGTTTAACCTCTCTTTATCAAGTCTTAAGAGTATTACTTGAGACTTGAAAAAGAGAGATTGAACTTCTCGAAAGCTCCTCATTATAAATAGTACGTTTGTACAATATAAATATATGACAAGCTTTTGAATATGAATATATTTGTCCAATAAAAAAGGTATCACTATATACTGCAAGTTACTTCATATACCATATTTCTGACATATTTTACAAATTCTACAATATATTTCCATGTTTATTTTGCATCCATATTTTTCAAGGACATATCACAGTTGATTAGTTTGAATGTGTAATTTCCTGTTTTGTTTCCTTAAAATGTACATGGAAACCTAAAATAATATTCATAAACATTCTTAATACAGATTTTAAAGAAGTCATGCACAGAAATATTGAGCGTTGACCCTTCGTCTGTCTGCGTTGGTGGTAAGATTGTTTTTTTTACATTACCTTTCCTTTGACTGCGGGGTATATTAACTTGCTTCTCTTTTATGCTACTGAATACTGTAATGTACTAGCACCAAAATAAAATAAACCTCCGCTCTTCAGGGTAGCCTATCTTATAGCCAGATAAATATTCATGGAAAACCTTTTTTTATGGTAAGGCTGTTGATCTGAAAAAATAAATAAAAGTGATTGAGGATAACTACACTAAACTTATTCGATGCAAAAAAAAATGTTATATGTATATTTTAGTATTTCTTCGGCCTCTCCTTTCAGGGTTTTTTTGCTATCAACTATAGTCAAAGGTTTTAATACCACTCTACAGCCAAATGTCTCCAGTTTCATCCTAGTTTATAGATATTTTTGCTGCTGACAAAATTGTAATCAGAGAGCTATATCAGGCTACAAACTGATACGTTTAAAAAATTCACTGTTGGTTTTGACTGTAGTTCTCATATCTGATGTGGATGAGGATTGTATGGGCCAGATTCACTAAAGTTCTCAGGAGCTGCAATGGAAAAGTGAAAACAAATATCATAACCTCTGTAAAACTTAGTAAACTGGGCTTTTTGTAGGGCCATTATACAGTTTATCTGTTCTTTATGTTCTGATAACAGTGGTTTTATAATTAAGATTTATTGAACAGCTTGAGATTAGATTCCAATTGTGAAAAATAAAGCAAAACCAATATTTTAGAAAAGGCAGCGCTTACTGTATCCACTATGAATTAAATGTCAGTTGGATTCATGTTTAAACATGTAGACTGATATTATAGCAGTTCTATGACAAATTATTTTACAACTGTTTCATATAGAATAACACATAATCATTTTTGTACCCAATATAATGCCATTTGTCATGCAATATTATATCAGAATATAGAAACAAGTGGAGAGACAACTAGAAATAGAGATTTTAGTGGTAAACAATATTTAATGGCAAAAAATATTTAAAAGCATTAAAGCATTAAAAGCTATAGTATATACATATGTACTATCATGAGCTGAAATGAAGAATAATTTCCATGATGAGCATTTTCCTAACCCCACATTTTTTGGAGGTTCATTCCTAAATATAATTTATATTAATAATTACAGTATATAGTTTGCATATTTAAGATGTGTCTGATGATTGACTCCAATATGAGTTTGTTTTAAATCTCACCTTCCAGTGAGATGTGTCACATATTCATCAGTATTATCACTATAAAAGTTGTGAGCATACGAGCCATTGCTTACGCTTGCGGGCTCGCGTAGCCAGCAACTGCGACCCTCGCAAACTTTACGTCGTAACGCAAACAAAATACGAGACACGTTACGACACATTACTACCTCGCAAAAAACGGCCGCAACACGCGCACATCAAATCATAAAAAAAATACACACAACAAATACATAAAAAGCTTACCTACAGTGAGGGAGCATCCAGGACCTCGAAAACTAAAGTTTCACCTCAATTTAAATGAAATTAAAGCAGTTTAGACACTAAAAAATTCTCGAAGCGAGAGAAAAAATGGCCGCCGAACAAAACGAAAATGAGGCTACAGGTCCCTAAACACACAAAACACTACCATAAACATGCAAAACAGCTACGGATATACCGAAAAACTCGCACAACATAGAAAACGAATATTACGAAAAACTCGCACGACATAGAAAACGAACGACGCTACATCAGCCACATTATATACACCAAAAACACCCTTAGCTCACTTACAATTTCATTGCCGTCATTTTTTGACGGGCAATTCGCTAGTAATATTATAATAGTCATTAATGTTTGGGTTTTCTATTACCACGTGCTTAACAGTGTTGATATACCAACAAAGCTAAGCCGATTATATATATATATATATATATATATATATATATATATATATATTTATTTAATTGAAGTCTATAAAACTGCAAAGGAAGCTTAGTTATGACCTATACGTTTAGCCCATTTTATAAGTAATTCCCCATTATCTTCGAAGAGAGATAAAATATCTACATCTTAATTTTCATTTTTCAAAAACCTAAAACTGTCTCTTATGGTAAATATATTGCTATACACCCATAGGAACTTTGCTTTTCTCTTCATCTCGGTATATGCAACTTAACATATTTATGAAGGAATTGATTAACGTATTTGTCGTCATCAAACATACATGATTTTGTTTTGCAGAGGAATTTCAGGTTGTCTTGAGAGGGAATGGATTTTTATTGGGTCGGAGCGTAGACAATGTCACTTGTACATACCAAGCAAACCAGACAGCAGTCCGTAAGCATTCCTCAATTAACATTCTTATTTCATTCTTAACTGTATTTAGAATATTTACAATATAGATTATTTTATTTAGATTTATTTTTTCACATCTGTATCTCTCAGGTATTTTCTTAGTTTGTGTGAATATCTAACAACGTGGAATGTAATATGGCATTCTCTCTTTTTTTCACAGATGCAAAGCCACTCACAGTACAGTCAGAGTATATGCTGTGTCCAGTCACAGTTCTTCATGAAGCTGGACAGTGAGTATAAATTAGCATTCAAGTCCATTTGTTTTGTATGATTTATTGTTATATATATGCTGTACACCTTCAGATAGAGCCTTAAGAATCATGTGGGATATGTATACATTATAAAAATATAGTTTTTGCTTGTATTGTCCTGAAGCTCTCAAAAAACTGCATAGGTAAGGATGGAGGCTTGGTCAGACAAGTAACCAGCCAATCAAGTGAAGGGAGCTGGGCTGAGTCATTCAAGAGGACAGACAAGAAGTTGCAGGATTCTAGTGTTAGGAAAACTAACAAATCTCTGTGTGTCTTTCATCAGCTGCATATTGTGATGTATGGGCACTTTATATAAGCTTTTAATAATAAGTCTGCGAGTTTCAACCCTTCAAGGTGCTTTAGGGAAAGCGCTATGGATACCGGATTCCAAGCTCAAAGACAGGGGCCTCCATTCTTTGCAATGTGTGAATCTTGAACTTGACATTGCCTATAACTAAACTTATGTATAGCGCTACAGAATATGTTGGCAGGTTACAAATAAACAATAATAATAATAATAATGTGCCAGACTTGGTATCTTCTGAAAAGTGGAATAATTGGCAGAATGTATCCTGTGCCAGGCCTATTGGAGAGGTTTGATCCTTTACAATTTCTATAGTACTTAAAAGAATGATACACTGAAGGTGTGTAGCATGTCAATATACTGCATAGTCAATATGTGTCTTAAAATATTTTACAGCTCATATTTTCTCCATTTGCTTTTGTCCTGAATATTCAATAAATAAAAGAGAGCGTTTTTAGGTACTTGGAAGAGGGTGTATTTGGTGCTGACCCAAGTACCTCTTCATTGTAACTACAATATCCCTTAGTCCTACATAAGCCTTTAAGCTTAGAAAATTAAAAGTAATTTAAAAAAAAAATAATAACTTTTTTTTACTTGGCTTTGAATCCTCCCTGACTGTACAAAGCACAACTGGTTAGTTCCCTAACCCTAAAACTCAGATTTAGGACCCTCCTTAAGAAATTGAACAATCTCTGCTTTTTTGACTAACCCATTATGTTATCTTATGAATTCCTGATGAGATATATTTAAAGTGCCCAAATAGAAAAAAAAAATGACTGTCATGTAAGATAACTAATGTTTAGTGTGTTTGCCTAATTAACTCTTGGCTAAGGATTCAAACACATTAAGTAGCTAGTTAGTGCGTGTTGAATATAAACACATCTGGTCTTGCAGTGAGTGAGGGCTCTCTCTGTGTGGGTGACAGATGTGGTGATCATTTACCCTGTTCTCTGCTTTTAAATAATTAACAACACACTGGAGAAGCAGCTTTAAACAGGCAGCTTTCTAGCCAGCTGTATATCCTCAATGTGTGGTATCTGTGGGCATCTGCATAATGTGGGTTTTTCTAAATAAATACTATATTGGTTGTATGTCATCCCAACAAATGAGAGCATTAGCTCAAAAGCCCAAAAAGTAGTGTTTTTCACCATGCTCTATATTACTGCTGGACATTGAAAACTATCTTCTATGTGAAAGAGGGTACTTGATCATGTACAATGGAGTGTTTTCTTTTTTCAAATGATGCTCTTAGAACACAACAAATGTTTTACTGAACTGGGGGCTTGCCCTGTCAGCCAATGAGCAGTAGTATATCTGTATGAGTCTTACTTGTCTGCCAATGAAGATGACAGATCCACATAAGCTCTATAAACGTCCTGCCAGCTTCAATGAAGTTTAAACAGATTTTACTTAATATTATTTTCTCACGCAAAACACATATGGAAATAGAATTGTGTTCCATATTCCTTAAGAGATGTAAAATGTCAAATCCGTCTTATTATATAAAGTTATAGATGAGGGGTAGTCAGCATAGGCCCTATAGTGCCAAGCATAGGGTATCATTGAGAGATTTTTTTGCATACACTTCAGAATGACTGTGGCAGTTATTGACTTACCTGTACAGAATACGAAAATCTAAAAATTGTGTTCAGCACTTGAGGAACAATTATACCTAACCTTATAAGAACCATTACAGTTTGTTGAGTATGTACCAAACTAACAACATTAGCAGCTGTGTAAGCCATGAACATAAAATATTTGTTTGCAAAAATCTAAATTTTTGATGACTCTGTTTATGAGTACAGGAATCCCTTTTGTTACATCACATACTGATGGCTGGGTAATGAGGGTGTGTTTTTGTAGTTATCAGTGGAGAGAGGGGTTAAAGAAGAGCTTTGGTTTGATAACTGAATACGATTGAATTTGACACTACATTATTTCCCCCTCATTGGCCCAGAAGCAGACACCTTGCATAATTCAATGCAACTATATATTTTCAGTAATGTAAACGACCCTCTTACACATACAAAACTTCAGCCAATGTATCATGGATCTCTCCAGGGTCCTGCAACGGCATCAAAATTTGTTTGTTTTCTAATTAACAACTTATTTTATGACTTTTTTTCCTGCTTAATATAGGCCTTAGTCAGACATTTTTTTTTAAATATATGACAGCTTTTACTTTTTATTGCTCAAAAATAAGATTTTGTTACATTAGATTGAAGCCCATTCAAATTGTATTTTAGCCAGTGATATCACACATTGAGACCACTGATGGGATGCATATACAGGAATGGAAATCTTATTAAAACACGTTTATATATTTAATAAATGTACAATATATGGCAATGTCAATGCGTAATTGTGTGCAAGATACAACCAATTTAATTCTATATATTCTTAAGCTGCATATAGTTTTGGGACTACTTCCTAAACCGTACTTCTTCCTTTACTTTGTTTCCCTCCATTTTTTTATTTACAAAGGCATTCTTTACATTTCCCATATATAAACACGATTTCTTCATTTTTTCTGGCCTTTCACAGCTCCTTACCAGTTTTCTTTTGAGCTTGTCTATCGCTTTTTCAATTGTGCCAGATGTTGCTCCACTGGGTGCAGAATATATTTGAAAAAAACTCTGGCATTAGAGACAAACCCAAGTAAACAAATCTCACAACCTGTTCAATACTTTTTTGTTTCCATATTTATACATGTTCCATCTCAATTGGACTTACGATTTTTGTTGATTCCTACAAATTGTGTTTATATTGTAAGTTATGACATTTTTTTGTCAACTAGGATTAAAACAACAATGCTTTATTTTTGCTTTACAAAATCCAAACGTGTGTTCTTCATTTTTATAAATTCACCTAAGCACAATTTGCTCTTATATGAAATAGTACACTTGTGAGTCCAAGTAAGCCCAATATTTATTGCTATAAGATTTAAAGGGCCAGTGGAAGCCATTTCCATGTTAAATCTATTTTGTTGTTCCCCATTAATTAACATTAAAAGTACATGTCCAAACACAGCAAAGCTTTAGCCAGAAAAAATAAATTAAAAATACCCCTCCTTACCTCTCACTGCCCTGAGCACTACTGAAAAAACAAACAAACATAACAACTAGCCCCTGGATCGCCTGTTGCCCATAACTGGTGTACACTGTCAAAGTCATTTGGTCAATCATTTGGTCCTTTATCCAAGTTAAATTATGAGGAAAATTGTAAACACCACTTTTTAATATAATATAAACATATTTTTAGCTGGGACATTTTATTTAAGGCTTCATTTTAAGGGCCAATGCACTACATTTACAAGTAAGGCTCAACTATAATATAACAGTATGCAGTCAAAAATAAATACATGTTAACATTTTCCTTAGCTTTTAAACTGTCAGTTTTCTCCTCAAACTGAGCTGTGGGTCTCCTCCTACCTGTGTCTATCAGGGGCGTGGTCAGCTCTGCCTGTTTGTTGGACTAAAAATAAAGTCTGACCATTGTAGATTCTCCTTCTGACTGAGCATGCTCAGTAAAGGGGGCAGGGCTATGTTGATTCATGCATTGTCACTTGATAGAACATTTGGGACACCTGCAAGCATGTTACAATAGAGCTGTTATCTCTGCGAGGCATTAGGAGTGGAGCTAATGATGTCATGGGGTAGGGCCAGTAACGTCAGCCTAGCCTGCTTCTAAGCTCCATGATGGTCCAGCACACAGGAAGAGCTGACCATGCCCCATGATAGACACAGCTCTGTGGAAAACGGACAGCTTAAAAAGCTAAGAAACAAATATTAACTTTTAAATTGCATCTTGTTTTTAATAGCCTATGCCTAGTAAGCAAACATATGAGCATTACTTATAATTGCACCACAGTGGTCCTTTATTCACACAAATGTGTTTTAATTGCTTATATTTGTGTTATTCAGTGAGGCTAATTGTTAAATCACATATTTTAGCTCTGTAACGAATCATTGCCATGGAATAAAATTGTCTGAAGTAGCTTTGTCACATTAGGTTAAATAAAATAGACCTCAAAATGGCTATAGCTATATTCTATATATGATTTGAAGCTTGGGTCTGCATATTGAGCAATACTGAAAAGAAAACAAACATTTCAACTGAGATAACATTAATTAGGCAGCATGCTCTATAGGATAAGGGGACTATAGTTGCAACTCCATAACCCCCTGCATCTCCAAAGTAAGCATGCTTCAGGTTACCCACCCTGCCTAATGAATGTTATTTTAGTTGTTTTATTTGTTTTATGTTCAGTAGTGCTCAGGGCAGTGGGAGGTGAGGAGGGGTATTTTGAAATTATTTTTTCTGACTAAAGCTTTGCTGTGTTTGGACATGTGCTTTTAATGTTAATTAATGGTAAACTAAAAAATAGATTTAACATGGAAAGTGCTTATACTGGCCCTTCAAATCCAATCCACTTGCATCTTAGCTACCTTTAAGACAATATTAATTCTAGTGCATTGACCAGTGATGATCAACCTGTTTCACTAAGAGTGCCGCATATGTCACTAATGAGTCCTTCAGAGGGACGCACAATACTTTTAACCATTTTTTATTTTATTGACAGCAAGGTGTAAAAGTATTAAGGCAAGAGAGGTAGAGGTTGACTCGTGGCTAATAGATGAATATATATATACTAGCGAATTGCCCGTCAAAAAATGACGGCAATGAAATTGTAAGGTAGCTAATGCTGTTTGGTGTCTAATAATGAAATATGTAATACATTACTAAATGAATATACTGTACCTATTTTGAAGCATTGTGATGAAGAGCTGGCAATCTGTGTTGATGTTGCTGCAGCATTAGTGGTGTGGAGCTGCTGTGTAAGCGTGATGAATGTGTGCACTGTGTGGTATGAATATCCGTAGGTGGTTTGTGGCGTTTTGCGAGTTTCTTGTGGTGTTTTGCGAGTTTGTTGTGGTGTTTTGCGAGTTTAGAGTGCTGTAGCCTCGTTTTCGTTTTGTTCGGCGGCCATTTTTTCTGTCGCTTAGATTTTTTTTTAGTCTCAAAACTCTTTTATTTCGAGTAAAATCGAGGTCTAAGTTGCATTTTTGAGGTCCTGGGTGCTCCCTCTTGGTGTAGGTAAGGTTTTTATGTATGTGCTGTGTGTATGTATTGTGTTTTAAATGTTTGTATGTCGGCGTGTTGCGTCCGATGTTTGCGAGGTCGTAATGTGTGGTAACGTGTTTCGTAGGTTGTTTGCGTTCCTCGTAAAATTTAGCGAGTGTCGTAATTTGTGTGTCGTGTTTTTTGAGTAGCGACGTGAAGTTTGCGAGGGTTTGAGGCCCTTGCCCAGTGACCTCACCAGCAACTGATGCCCTCGCTTCGCGAGGGGCCTCAGTTGCTGGCATGGAGCTGCCTTCGGTGCTCCATGCCAGCAACTGAGGCCCGTGCCCAGTGACCTCGCCAGCAACTGAGGCCCTCGCTTCGCGAGGGGCCTCAGTTGCTGGCATGGAGCGCCTTCGGCCCAGTGTCGCTTAGATTTTTTTTTAGTCTCAAAACTCTTTTATTTCGAGTAAAATCGAGGTCTAAGTTGCATTTTTGAGGTCCTGGGTGCTCCCTCTTGGTGTAGGTAAGGTTTTTATGTATGTGCTGTGTGTATGTATTGTGTTTTAAATGTTTGTATGTCGGCGTGTTGCGTCCGATGTTTGCGAGGTCGTAATGTGTGGTAACGTGTTTCGTAGGTTGTTTGCGTTCCTCGTAAAATTTAGCGAGTGTCGTAATTTGTGTGTCGTGTTTTTTGAGTAGCGACGTGAAGTTTGCGAGGGTTTGAGGCCCTTGCCCAGTGACCTCGCCAGCAACTGAGTCCCTCGCTTCGCAAAGGGCCTCAGTTGCTGGCATGGAGCGCCGAAGGCGCTCCATGCCAGCAACTGAGGCCCTTGCCCAGTGACCTCGCCAGCAACTGATGCCCTCGCTTCGCGAGGGGCCTCAGTTGCTGGCATGGAGCGCCTTCGGCGCTCCATGCCAGCAACTGAGGCTCTTGCCCAGTGACCTCGCTACGCGAGGCCCGCGGCTCGCTTCGCGAGACACGGCCCTCGCTACGCGAGCCCGCAAGCGTGAGCAACGACCCGTACGCTCACAACTATATATGTGATATGTATTGTTGAAAAGGACATGCTCTCCCACTGCATAAATCAGGCTGAGGGCCACATTCAGCCCCTGGATCGCCTGTTGCCCATAATTAATGTACACTGTCAAAGTCATTTGGTCAATCATTTGGTCGTTTATCCAGATTAAATTATGAGGAAAATTGTGAACACCACTTTATCCATGTGATTAAGAATGTGCCAAAGTAAGTGCCTTGGTAGGAGGACTGAAGCTGTTCTCAGTTCTGAGAAACAGAATATAAAATATCAATTTATTGCTGTACCAAAAAGTGAAAAACTTGACCTGTTAGTTGCTTGAAAAAGATGGCAATGGAAGCACAGTAATTGTTCCAAGTCATATTAAGTAGACATTATCTTGGCATTTTATTTAATATTTATGGAAAACTGATTCTATTCAGTTCTTCCAAAAAAAGATAAATGTTTTTTTTGTTTTTTAATCACAGTGAATAATTGTTTAATGTCAAATAAACTAACATAAGTTAATCTTAATGAGAACAGGATAGACATAATAATGGAGCAGAAACCCTATGTAGTTATATCATAAAAATGTATTTATAATATACACTCAACAGGGTTTCATGTAATGTAGGAATTTCTTTAAACTGACGTACAAGTGTTTGGACAAAGCAAAAAGATCTTTAGCTAGTGTACAGATGTGGAAAAAGTGAGTGATCTTTTCCCTGTATTATGATATACCATTGTGATAGATAACTCACATCTTATATCTTCAACCACACTTACAGTATCTTCTTTGCTGTCAGTTTTTACTCCAACAACCTGTTGCAAGACTTATCTATTTGTCCTGTAGCTTCATTCACTACGTGTATAATAAACTTATATCTATTTGAATATCATCATGATCCCTAAAGCTCGTGATCTTAAAAAATTAGCTCTTACAGTTCCCCCTTTCCCACTTTTTTGCGGTATTTTTTTACTCAGCATTTTCCTTTCTGATTCTAATTAGTACAAATGCCAGGTGTAGCTCATTATGTATTCTAAGAAGCAACTTAAAATAATACCTTCAAACACTCATAACTGAATTAATATAGCAGCCATTTTTAAAAGGAAAACACTTTTACCATATGCATTTCTGACATCAGCATGATGGTATAGAACACATATAGTGACTTTATTGACACATTTAATAGCTAATTAGTTTACATGAACTACAATACTGTCCTGCTTGTTTAAAATACAGTATAAAGCAAAACTAAATTCTATAATAAGCATATAATTTGTAGTAGCGGTAAGAGTACACTACTTTAACATCTATAAATCTCCCTCTGAGTATTCTCTCTTAAACTTTCCATAACTAACAGTTACCTGCCATGGATAGCAATTGCTAGTGGTCACTGGAGTTAATAATTGTACCTTATCCTTAGAATAAACAGAGGCAAATATAACATAAAGGTAGTTGCTATGTGCAATAGGAAGACAGCTGTTTGAGATGACATGCCAGGAGATAGCAGACTGATAGTCAGATGTGCCAAGGCCACTCCAGCTCTGGCAGCTAAGTTTGATGAATTGAAGATGCCCACATTCACGGAAACACATTCACATACAGTACATTTTACGTGGTGCTATATCATATACTTTGTTTGAAGAACTACACTTAAAGGATATCGAAGGTTTCTGGATTTTACTACAGTAGGTATATAATTCACCTGTGTCTAAACCCTTTTATGTCCTTTATTTGATTAAGAAGTGTTTACCTGCCTGGGTCTGCATCTGCAGCTCACAAAGACACAGACTCTGTAGTACTCACTGTGCAGTGATTCATACTAACCAATCAGTGACCATCTCTCAGCAACATTCTGCATGCTGCTGAGACGTGGTCCCTGATAGGCTAGGACACTACACTGCACATCCAGCACTTCAGGGACTGCATATGCAGCAGCGGGCAGACCCATACAGGGATTATTTATTTGGTTTTAGAAGCTAAAAAGAGATTTTTAAGCACTTCTTAAAATTAAAGTACATAAATGTAAATAAGTACGTAGGTATATTACATACCTAGTAAAATCCAGAAACCTTCCATATCACTTTAAAATAAGTTACCGTACATTTTTTATAATGTAATAAAATAATACTTCCTCTAATATTGTGTCCTATATGTGCAATCATGCTTTTGTGGAATTTACCATGAGTTTCTGTTCATTTAGCATTTTGGTTTCTGTTCTCAAGGGAGTAGAAGAGAAGATAAGTTGACCACAGCCGTTGCTGTAAATCTAAATTGCAAACAAATAGTATCTTTAATCAGTGATCTGAAATAAGTTCAACTGCAATTTAAAAGATAGTTATTTCTGATTTTATAAGAATTGGTGTTGGTTCCAGATGTAGTTTAGGGAATTATCTGCAGTCTTTTATTTAGGGTTATTTAGAGGATAACACAATAAATTAGAACATCCTTGGAATATGTACACAGCTGTCTGTATGGAAAATATTGTGAAGGATCAATGTAATTTAAAGGAACATGGAACTTTTCTGTTTGTTGAACATGCATTTAATAAAGCAAGTTATAAACATTATGAAAGTCATTTTGTGTGTAAAAATGTGCTGCAGAGGTTGAAGAAATTTACTGCTGCTTTGCAGCACTATCAAGATGTCCCTGAAATAATTTCTGCTTTGGGAGTATTAACTGCAGTCAAAGTATATTGTTTGCATACATGTGGAGCAATCAATAGCTTAATGATTTATTTACTTACCTGTGCATTAGCGGGTATGTCCAGAGAATGTGGCCTGTTTGTTGCTGGGTTTTAAAAGTTTTTTAACGAACAGGCACAGATTAACAGAAAAGTATACATTGCATTGCAAAATTCAGTCTACTTATAGATTTATTTGCTCCAAACCGAAATCTTGATTTCCACACCCACAAGAACTCCTTACATCATCAAAATGTACTAGCCAATAGGAGCTCAGCATTCAAGTGCAGTTTTCAACTTGTTAATTACTCAGCAAAGGGCTGTGCAGCTCAGACTGCCTGTTGTATCAAATTACAGGCTTGGGAGTTGTCATAGCACAAACGGCTGGAGGTAGGGAGAGAGACAGACAGAGAAAGAGACTGAGAGAGACACACATACAGAGAGAGAGACATAGAGACTATGTCAGCTGCAGGTTTGTTTGCTTTGCCAAACAGAGAAAGAGGGGGAAAAAACTTAATGAGTGGTTGATACATAGAATGGGTTTCCAGCAGAGGTGATCAAAGTGGTAAGCAAGGGTGACCACACTGCAGGTATACAGTATGATTGTATTTTACATGTAAACCCTATGTTATTTTTGCTGC
Source organism: Discoglossus pictus (assembly GCA_027410445.1). Taxonomy (NCBI): domain Eukaryota; kingdom Metazoa; phylum Chordata; class Amphibia; order Anura; family Alytidae; genus Discoglossus; species Discoglossus pictus. The sequence goes on from CM050163.1 coordinate 232,783,565, forward strand.
AGGCACTGGGGTGGAATGTGCTACGGAGACTGTGAGAATGTGCTGCAGATGCTGAGGTGCAAAAAAACTTGCATACAGGAAATAATAAACATAGTGATCCATGAGTTGGCTGGTGCAGTGCCCTGACACACCCTTAGCAAAGTCTGTTAGAAGGCCTTAACATTGATGCAAATGCAGCTTGCATATAGATATAATAGTTCAGTTGTTGAATCTTTGCAGTGATTATTTGTCATGCAAAGAAATCTCATAATGTGAAAAGGTTCCTGTTTTAAAGGCATATATAAGTTTCATGGATTCTCATGGCGGGGGTGCTTGCTAAAAGAGGTTTATGAGCAGCATTATGCGCTTATGGTGGTGTCAGTACTCCTGGGGCATGGGATTCCCTTGAGTTCCAGTATGTGGGTGGGCAAGCATTAAAATTGATTATTATCTACCAATCGTGTGGTTACTAAAGAAGCAGTGTCCTTTTAAATCCCAAGTGTGAGTCATCGTATCTTTATTGTGTGGTGTTCATTAATGGGCAATCTGTATTGACTATGAAGGGAGAGAGGGGGAGGGTGGGAATGAGTCAGGAAGGGTAAGTGGAATGAGAAGGAGGGAGAGGGTGGGAATGCGTAAGAGAGTGATGAAAGGGAGAGGGGGGGAAGGAATGAGACAAGGGAGAGAAGGAGAGGGTGGGAAGGTGTGGGAGAGGGGAGAAGGTGTGAAGAAGTAAGAGAAGGGAGATGGTGGGAAGAAGTGGGAGAAGGGAGAGGATGTGAAGAAGTAATAGAAGTGAGAGAGTGGGAAGGAGTGAGAGTAGGGAGAATGTGGGAAGGAGTAAGAGAAGGGATAGAGGGCGGGAAGAAGTGAGAGAAGGAGAGGCTAGGGAAGGGAGAGAGAGAAAGAGAGGGTGAGAATGGAGCGATAGAGGGAGAGTGGAAGAAGTGGGAGAGGGGAGAGGATGTGAAGAAGTAATAGAAGTGAGAGGGTGGGAAGGAGTGAGAGAGGGAGAGGTGGGAAGGAGTGAGAGATGGGAGAGGGTGGGAAGAGTGAGAGAAGGGAGAGATGGTGGGAAGGGAGAGGGAGAGAGGGTGGGAAGGGAGAGAGAGAGGGAGATAGTGGGAAGGAAGGAGAGAAGGGAGAGTGTGGGAAGGAGTGAGAGAAGGGAGAGAGGCAGAGGGTGGGAAGGAGCGAGAGATGGGAGAGCTAGAGACAAGACAGAGACACAATAGAGAGACAGACAGTAGACATAGGGAGAGAGAAACAAGAGAGAGAGTGAGAGACAGGAGAGAAGGACAGTAGACAAATGGAGAGAGAGATAGAGGGATAGGAGAGACAGGAGACAGACAATACATAGGGAGACAGAGGGAGAGATAGGGGAGAGGGAGAGATATGGAAGAGAGAGAGGAGAGAGAGAGAAACATACAATTATATGATAGCGTAATTTATGATTATAATAGTTGTGGATCTTTACGATGTTGGTCCACTTTTGCGTTCCACGCAAAGCGAGGGGAGCAGTTAAGGCACGAGACTACGAGGCCCATGGGGCTTAGGCTGCACCAAGGTGCTCATTGCAGGGCTTGCAAATAGCGCCTCCAGCGCTCATCGCGAGGCCTGTAGGACTCACATCACCCCTAGTACCTGGTTCCTGTCAGTAGCTGAAGCACGTACCCCCATCTGCAACGAGCCTGCAGGCCTTGCATTACCCCCAGTACCTGGTTCCTGCCAGTAGCTCTCTCTGTCAATCTCTCCACTGGCTTCCCATAGCCTCCAGAATAAAATTTAAAATACTGACCTTAACTTTCAAAGCCCTCAACAAGAGCACTCCCCCATACATTTCTGGTTTCATCTCCAAATACTCCCCACCCGCCCTCTTAGCTCTGCTAATGACCTTCTTCTTTTGTCACCTCCTCTCACTCTCGCCTTCAGGACTTTTCTCGTGCTGCCCCTATTCTCTGAAACTCCTTGCCTCGCTCCACCAGATTATCCTCCAGCCTCAAGACATTCAAAACCTCTCTAAAAACACATCTCTTTAAAGAAGCGTATCACCTTCCACCCTAACACACTCTCACCTCTTTCTCCCTCCTTTTCCTCACACAATACCTTTAGGTGGTAAGTCTGCAAGTTTCAATCCCACAAGGAGCTTTAGGGAAAGCACTATGGATTTGAGGCTCAAATACAGTGCCCTCCTTGCCTTGCTATTTGTTAATTTGTGTGTATCTTTGTCTTGAACGTATCTTATGTACAGCGCTACGGAATATGTTGGCTCGTTATAAATAAACGATAATAATAATAACCCCCAGTACCTGGTTCCTGCCAGGAGCTAAAGCACGTACCTGGATGCAACCCTGCCAGCAGCACCGCACTCACCGTCTTCTCCTCTGCGGCTACCGTCTTTCTGGATCAAGCCACGCATTGCGCAGGCGGGTTGCTCATGCGCAATGTGCGGCTTGATCCAGAAAGTAGTTCCGAACGGAGCACAGGAGCGGCAGAGGAGGTGAGGGCAGCGCTGCTGGCAGGGTTGTATCCAGGTATGAGGCACAGGGGAGGGACAGGAGGGGAAACGGAGAGACAAGGGAGGGGGGAGGAGACACACGGGAGGGAGAGGGGGAAAGGAGACACAAGGGGGGGAGTGGGAAAGGAGACATGAGGGGGGAAAGGGACACAGGGGAAAGGGAGAGGGGGAAGGAGGAACAGGAGAGGGAGAGAGGGGGAAAAAGGAGGGGGGAAACGAGGTACAGGAGAGGGGGAGGAGACACAGGAGAGGGAGGGAAAGGGTCACAGGGGAGGGAGAGGGGGGAAAGGGGACACAGGGGAGGGAGAGAAGGGAAAGGGGGAAGGGAGACAGAAGGGGGGTAATGGAGAGGGAGAAAGAAGGAACAGGAGAGGGAGAGAGGGGGGGAAAGAGACCCGGGAGAGGGGGAAGGAGGTACAGTAGAGAGGGGGGGGGAGGAGACACAGGGCAGGGAGAGGAGGGAAATGGGAGAGGGGGAAAGGAGGCACAGGAGAGGGAGAAGGGGAAAGGAGACACAGGGGAGAGGGGGGAATAAAACACAGGGGAGGGAGAGGTGGGGAAAAGACATAGGGCGGGTTGGCCAAGACCAGTGGCGGGTTGGCCAAGGCCAGCAATGAGCAGCAAAGCCATTCATTGTACGGCACGTGATGGGCGCCAAAGGCGCTCATCGCAGGGCTCACGATGAGAACCGCGAGCGGGAGAGGCGTTCATCGTGAGGCTTGCAATGAGCGCTGAAGGTGATCATTGCAAAGCAGGAAAGTTGAAATGAGCGCCAAAGGTGCTCAGAGGAGCAAAATCCTCACATTGTGTGGTAAACAGCATTGCCAGCCTTACAATTTTATTTCTGTCATTTTTGACGGGCAATTTCCTAGTAACTAATATCTGTGCATATTTACTTATCATAATGCGCTCTCCATGAGCTATGCCCAAGTAGTCCCTATTAAAATGTACTTATCATTATATTACTCTAACTTAACTAATGAACACTGCTGTCAAAGCTCTACGCAGTATGTAACTCTCAGAGTGTATTAAATCAGTTTGGTTTTATTCATTAGTTCTCCATAGGACACTACAAACCTGTGCCCTTTTCTATACAAATAATCTACCACTCACTAATCAAGCTTGCCATTTTGTTAACCTACTAGTATAATTTATCCATTTTAATGCTGGCACTTGATTTCAAAATATCTCCAGTCATTATAATTTTAATAACTTTTTGAACAGTTGCCAGTTTAATTTTCAGCGTGTGAAAATTAGTGGTAAATTATTTATTACTTTCAGGAAATGTCTTTCACGATTTTATTTAATTTTTTTTTTTTTCATCGTTTTTAATGGTTCATAAAATGACAATCTTTTATTGTACACCCATAAAACAAGTAGCAAATGAATACTTTGCAAATAGGTTAACGTGGATTGAAATGTCAACCATAATTCAGTTGATGTGAAATTCTCAATCAGGCACGTGGCAGAAGGCCATGTCGTGTTTAACAATGTAGTCTCATCTACTGGACACAAAGCTTAGAAAAAAACAGTAGATATCAGTCCAATGGTAATATCTCAATTGTCCCTATAAATAATGGAAAACAATAAAGAAGAGTTTTATAAAGTACTATCATGAAGGTCTATTGTTATCCCAGGTAATTCGTTTCCACCATAAGTAACACTAGTTTTGTGCTTATCTCACAGTTTTAAAGGTAATGTACTAAATATTCTTCTGGTTCCATACCTTGTCGTGTTGAAGGGGCTTGTGCACCTCAATAAAGCTGTGAGCTATACCATGATGGGCAGGTCAAAGTAGAAAGGTCAGACAAATCGTGGTCAACTGGAAAAGGAACTGGCATTCCCTTCCAGTATCTTTGCTATGAAAACTTTATGGATGAGCACAACCAGACACAAGATGTGCCTGGCGTGCTGTGTCCATATGGACACCTAGAGTTGGACATGACTGAAGGACTTAACACACAGTCAAGATTGTTACAGCAAGTGGTGGCCTAAAGCCACACTAGTGCACAGAAGCAAAAACACATGTATATAGATGATCATAAATTCATTATCTAATTTTATTGATAATCTACTTCATCCCAAACTTGCCATTTCTTTCTCCTCAGCTATTCAGTCAATTATTTTTTTCTGCCACCATCATGTATTTCTTTTATGTTGCTTTTATAATACACTGTATTATCTATGTGTATTTAAAATATATACCAAAAGTAGTAGTTATAATTTTTGTAAATTATATATCCTATGTTACTTGATAGTGGGTAAAATGTTTTAGAATGTAAAAAATAAAATAAACACAATCTTTACATTTTTAACTTTTAAATGCAATTTTTCTTTAGTGCTGGGTTCACCTGCCATGTATGTGTGCTCTTGTAAACTTGCCTAGTTGCCACGTTTTCATTGTGCTGAGTATTTATTGGTTATGATACATTGAAATCTACCCTTTTGCTTTTTGCTAATCAACTTCCTGAGTATTCAAAATGAGACTTTTGAATACTCAGGTAGTTGATCAGCAAAAAAAGGTAGGTTTCACCGCAGCATAACTATATAAAATGTAATAAATGTTAGTATTTTTTATGTTCTAAAATATTTTGCCAGTTTTCAAGTGCAGTCCTATTTTACATATATGACTACAGTGGTTCTTGAAAAATGGATTAGCTGCCAAAAAACCCCACCCCTATTAAAGCTGTATAATTAACTATATACGGATCACTAGAGCAACTTCACATTGTATATACGTACCATTTACTTGGGATTTTCAGCCGTTGCAATGGTTTTGCAAATCTCCCCCTGTGTGTAACTCCAAAATCTAATGAGGCTAAAACTGAGTAAATATTCTACATTGTCTACTATCATGCTTTGTATACAGTTTAAATGGCATCAGCTCTGTAAAACTGCCTCATGTGTTTTATGGGATATTGACCAGAACTGGAAAGAGCTTCACAAGATTAATATAATAGCAAAAAATAGGCTGATATAGGGCCCTATTATATTGCCCAATTCATACATTTATACACACTTAAAATCACTCTTAATATTGCTACATATTCAGCAAATATTACTTATTGGCTCTAGTGAATTCTTAAGTCAATAGAATGCATATAAACATTTATTAAAAAAAACACCCAAAGCCAAATTTATGAGTTCAAGACATTTGCAAGTAGCTAATAGAATATGGCCCATAGTGAGGCTGCTTCACTTCATTTGGACACCAGTGAGATTTGGGTCTTTCCACATTGCAAAGAAACTTCCACATTGGAAGAAATAGTGCAATATTCTATATTCTGAAGACTTCTAGCATATTCTACTACCCATCTCCATTCTCCTCCGTTTAGGAGGGTGGATCAGTTACAAGTTCACTCTAAATACTTGCATACTCATTTAACTTAAAAATAAATTTCCTTAACTTAAATACAGAATGTAAAGTGTATGGGCATTTGCAAAGTCATTTCATGGACTGTAGTTGGAGTGGTAATTGATTTTGATTGCTGAAGCTTATTGTAAGACATGTAAATGATACCAAACTTTCTCCCCTGTTCGTATTCATAGTAATGGTAATGCACATTTAAAATTCCTCAATAAACAACATAGGCCCCTATTTAATTAATTCCAACGTTTTTAAAACGTTAAAAAAATAATCTTTATTGCAGGTTTGTGAGCTTGAGACTGTTGTGCAATTAATTCTAATGCCTTTCATTGCTTTCCCAGTATTTTAAAGTACAGTCGTGTGTGTTTATTTGCTTTTGCAGTGTTACAACCAGGTGTTTAGCCCACTTGAAAGTCCTATCTAGTACTCACATAATTTTTTGTTACATTTGCCATTTACGAGTTTTTAGGCAATTGTTGGCTTGTTGAATTGTTGTTATTAAATATGGATTTTGCATCTTTAGCATTGGTAACATTTACGGGCTTGAAACATCAAAGGAGGAGAGAGGACAGAGTTACGATTTTGACCACTGCAGTGATTTTGAGCCTGTAACTCGCAATTGGAATGTGAGTGGCAAGATGTAGCCAATTACATATCAGTAACATTTACAGGCTACATTACGGGGTCAAGTAATAGCGATTAGGACAATTAAATATGGACCATATTCTTTGAAATAAACAGTGCAATAACTGAAGCATCATAAATCTGACACTTAAATATTAATGAATATTCTTATTGTCTTTTAGAACCATGGACGTTTGGGTTAGTGTGAATGGAGGAAAGACTGCCCTTACCAACCCTCAGACAATCACTGCTTCTAATTGTGTAAGTATAACACATTGTTTGTGATATATAAGTGATATATATACGTTTAATCATTTCAGTGACAAAGGTTCCTAACTTAGCATACAAATACATTTTCAAGATTTCGCTGTTAGAGGAGGCAACAACTACATGGAGGTGCATTAGCCATGAGGGATTTAGTGCTGGATATCCACATTCAGATCACTTACATAAAAAAAAAAAAACATGCTCACCCCATATTTGGGAAGTTGAAGCTGATCGTTTCAGAAAAGGAAACATGTAAACATTTGATATGTAGAAAACAAGCCAGAAAATTATTATTTTATGAAAATACATTAGGTGCTTCCCAAGTTATATTCTGTAGAACTTTTTCTGAAAGTTGTGCAATCAAATAGCAATATCCCAGCAGCTGGGTTGTTAAACATGGATTAGCCATGTCTAGAAGGTTTAGATAATGTCGATGACCAAGCAGGCAACTGCAGGACAAAAGATCACAAAGAGGAAGACAAGTACAAAAAAATTTAATGGAGCGGACAGAATTCAAACCATTAAGATCGATTACAGCGTATAAATTGCTCTTAAATAAATCATTGAAAAGTTACTTATTTTTGCTTTTTATTTTCCAATGTCTGCATATCAGAGAAGGCTGTGTAGGTTTCTTATTCACTAAGGTTTTGTTGAAAGTTAAAAGTGTAAGGAACAAAGTTAATCAAAATATAGATGTGAATTGAAATCAGTGCTAGTCTGCTTCTGGGTTCTCTTTGCAATTATCATTGTCTACCTCCTCTAACCCCTTCTGTATCACTACCTTGTCGTGGTGAAGGGGCTTATGTACCTCAATGAAGCTGTGAGCTATACCATGTAGGGTCACCCAAGATGGGCAGGTCATAGCAGAGAGGACAGACAAATCGCAGTCCACTGGAGAAGTAACTGTTTGCCTAGAAAACTATATAGATAAGCACAACCAGAGATACCGATTGATGTGCCTGGCATGCCGCGTCCATTTGGTCACTGAGAGTCGGATACGACTAAAGGACTGAACAACAACATCACCACTAAAGTACATATTTTTTTAGAGCTGTAAAAGACAAAATAAACAAGAGCGTTTCGCTTTACATACATTTTTATTTTATTTTTTTCATAAAAAGAGGCAGTTAATTTTATGTACTGATGTTCTTTTAAAAGTATTGATATGATATTTACACTACACTGGATAATTCTGGAATAATCATGTAAGCATTTTCAAATCAAAGTACTGTTTTTATGTCCAGTATCATTATATCTTGTATCACAGTCTTACACTTTTTAACCTGTGCTGAAGAATCTCAAGAACCCTTTTACAGAATATGTCATTGTTATTCCAAGATGAAGTGCAAATAACGTGACAACAGGTTCAGGCTTTTGTTCTTGGATTTTATATGTGGAAATAATGATGTTTAAATATATATTTTCCAAAACCCTGCTTGACTTGTGCTTATAATTAAATAATAAATGTCTTAGTGTACAGATCACATTACCAATTATGACTTCACTACCTGCTATTATGTTTTTATTCCACTTTCTCTTTCAAAAGAATATTTTGCGAATGAATATTATGCTTGGACTTTAAAAGTACACCCCCCCCCCCCCCCCCCCGCCCCTCTCAATAAACGCTGTGGACTGTTTTACCTCCATAATCTTGTGTTATGATTAGGAGGATATACCAGTTGAATCCTGCTGGGGTCATGTAAATATACAGCCTGTCCCTAACTCTTCCACCTCCTTGAAAAAGCATGCTCCTGGCAGGACAGTCTAAGAGTGCAGGAGCTGTATAAGTGATAAATAAAACATGAATATATTTTGCAAATGAGACACCTCACTTAAAGATGCAGGTCAAAGCGACTGCCTTGTTAGCCTAGTGAGAATTCTGGCCATGACTCTGCACCAGCATACAGAGCAGATACAATCAAACAAACAAAATGTATAAAACATAATTTATTCAAAGTTATTTCACCATTTTTATAGTTGATTTAACCTGGCCCAAAGCAGTAGACTCCGCACCACAATATACATTGGGCTTATGGGCACATTTCATGAGCTTCTAAATGGACCAAAAATTACAAGCTCCCTCTAAATGCTCATACATGTCTTCACTGTGATAAGAAATTCCACATTTTCTTCATTTATCTTAAGACCTAAATAAATATTTTTTCAAAGTGTTTTTGGTTGCAGCAAAGAGTTTTATTGCAGTTTGCAAGGTGATTTATGGTTCTTGCAGAACCTGGACTCACAATCTGCAGAGAGACAGGCTGTTGAAAAAATCAGTAGGTTGTAAAAAGGGTCTTCTAAAACAGCGAAATATGCATCAGCTTTTGCTTGATTTTCAGTGTTCAGTTTGATGTAGAGTAGTATTTAGGAATTTGATGTCCCTTTAACACTAGGAATACAAATATTACCGAATTAACATGTAAATATATTCTTATTTTGCTAACAGACTAATGGCCTTGCTGCAGTCATTGCAATTCTGGTGATACTGATCCTGATAGCCCTTGCTTTGCTTTGGTGGTTTTGGCCTCTTTGCTGTAAATTGGTAAGTAGCAAAATATCATGCAAAATCCAAAAGACGTCACAAAAACAGAATACAAATACACTATACATGGATTCATCAACTCCCTGGTATATTCCTCCACTACAGCAAGTAACACTGATTCCCTGTCCTGCCGTAAGTCCAGAGAATAGACAATAAAATAAAAAGACAATAAAAGAAAATGGTATTACATATGGTTTCCGACACACAAATGATAAGCCAGATGTTTAAGAATTCCCTAAAATCATTATAAAAGCTTTGTGTTTTTTTAAAGCATGTTTAGATTTGGGAACACTAATAGCTAACATCTTATACAAGCAGATAGACATTGCGGAGAAAAGGCATTACCTGCTCTATCAGTACGAAACAATTATATAAAAGTACCAGCCATAAAACTGATGCTTTGTAGTCCATTATAGTCATCTGTTATATGTTAATCCATTGCAGAAAAAAATTACATTTCTTTTAGATATTAATATTCTGTTTAATCTATAATTGAATGTCTTTCATCCCACTGTTTTCATAGTTCTGTCCCCAAAACCAACGCTAATAGTTTTAACATCCGCTTTTATAATCACTTAGCATTGCTATATACTGATGCTCACCACTTGCACTTAGATGGCCTCAGTATAGTCAGATTAAAACACACGCATTTTTTTAATTTCTATGGAAAATAAAATAAGTCAGCATCAAAGCAATCATCATTTGTCTCTTAAGAGCACGTCGAAAAAGCAAACTCTGTTAATACATAGGTAAGCTGTTATCTATGTATAAAATCTACAAACTTAATCTAATGCATAAAAAAAGAAGGAAATTGAAAATCTAATTCACATTCTGCTTTAAAACATCTGCTGTTTCATCTATTTCCTGTATTTGCCAGAATATTCCATTATTCATAGTAATCGTCATCTTCCCATTTCCTCTTAAAAAGAAAAAACACAAAAAAGAATATCAAATAAACCAAAAATATAGCATCAGTAGATATGCCGTAATATTATCTTTATGGGCTGTTATCAAGACCACTTTGGGAAACCAAGTATATTTTAATTTATGATAAATAGTTAACTAGTTAAATGTGTGGCAGATGTAGCCGTTGTTTTTTTGGAACCATCAATGTGCTGGGTAAAACCAGAAATACAGACAGTAGTTTGTTGCAGCATTTGAAGATATCCCAAGACAGCTTTCCTTTTTGTAGCAGAGTGCTGGTGGCAGCGAGCCTGTATTACAGAGTGCCATTTCTATTTAAACATCTGCGTTGGCTCAAATATTTATGAACTGGGACACTATAGACAGACTCCAAAAGTTATCTTTGCTTTCTGCAGGGGTATATACTCAGAAATTGTTCAAAAAAACATTACTGACCTTTGTCATTGTAAATTTATAAAGATTACACTGTGTATTTGAATGTGACCAGAAAGTTTATTGCGTTGAGATGAATGATGCATTTGGCATAAAGAGTCCATGTCAATAAATCATTTCACAATTACTTATACATTACATTTAATACACACAGATCTTTGTGTTTGAAAATAATTGGTTCCCAGGCTGTAAGCATTTATATTACTATTACAATACTGGGATTCATATTGTTTTTATCTCATTGATAAATCACATCAGGAAAACATTAATTAAAGGGGTATTGAAGGCCTTTTTATTTTTGTTGCATCTGAAGGATGACATTTAAAAATATTGAATATTGTGTTTTTTTTTTTTAAATTAAGCTTCTGTAGTAGAATATACTGCTTTGAATGTATAATGTCTTTGAGAGCTTGTCCCTATCAGCCAGTCATATCTGTATGAATCATAAGTGTCTACCAATGAGATCTCCAGTTGTGCATACTCTCTGCTCACACAGAGGGATTTCCTGTGGCATTTCCTATTAGTTTTATATAAGTTTAAACATGTTATACTACATATTTTTCAAGAAAAATACACCTTTATAATGTTTAAAACATGCTTGTTTAAATGCATGTTATGACAATTAGCATTTTATGTCCCTTGGTATTACATTTAAAATATACTGTTTTGAAGAACTTTAGTGGAAAACAGGCAACAGGTTTTAGAATGTAAAAAAATTACAATGGAGCCACTAATTAATTTTTATGCACTTTTGCTGCTCATGACTATACCATTATAGTTTCTAGTAATCGACTTCCTCAGATGGGAGGAGACTTTGAATGCAGTGATGAAGATCTGTCTGCACAATATGATTGCAGCAGTAACTGCTGCCAGTGCTCTCATTAGCACTAATGCAAATCTCATTATTTTTCAAGTACACACCCTGTTCACACAGAATTTGCCAGAAGCAGGCACAGTAAAGAAAATAGAAGCCTGCAGTAAATAATAATTGCATATAAAAGGGGAAATGTAAAGGGTGTGTATATATTTTTACTATCTAAAACATTTTTCTCATAATCAAGTTTAGTTATAAAATACCATCCCATACCAAAAATACCAAAATACCATATAGAAAAAAAAAAACTCCTGACCACAGTGATCCTTTAACCCTCTCATGTTTATGCATATGACCATTTACAATCTAGGGTATGAGAACCTCCTAAAGTTATTCTATGTTGTACAGGGCTGTGATTATAAAATATATATTTCCTGTATTTAGAGGGAAGTGACACTCCAGAGTTTTAGGAGAAAGTAAAAAATGATGTATGGGACTATCCATTATGATGTTAAAGAGAACTGCACCTTGTTTAAACAAGATGATAGCATGTGTTATGAATGGCTGTAATGAATATAACCATCATATTCACCCCAATACATCAATATAAATGCTGGTCTTTTAACTTTTTTGTTGATAGAGGTGATATTGGTGTACAGTGCCTAATTTTCATGCAACTAAGCCACATGTTCAGTTACACTCAGATTTTACTCAGCTGATTAGAACATTGTTTTATATGGAAAATGGAATTGTGGGATGTGCAGCTCCTCAGCCTATAAAAATAATTTAAGTATTATTTGAGTATTAGTAGAACTACAACTCTGAGAATTCCCTACAACAATTTCACAAACATTTTTGACAAGCACCAATTTGTGACTTGTAATGATGACAATTGTAAACATTTATCAGATCTTTCCTGTTATCTTCCCTCCATTTTACCGCATGCTTTTGCGTCGCTCACCTCAGACTTTGTTCACTTTGTTCTTACAGCTATGGTTAGGTCTAGTTTTAGGGTTTATGGTTAGCATTTAGGGATAGGTTAAGGGTTTATGATTAGGGTTTTAGGGTTAGGGTAGTGACAGATAACAGGTTCTACATACTAAAAGAGTGGTGCGCAGAGGCCGGCAGGTGGCCACCAGGATGTGGCAAGTAACAGGAATGATCCTATTTATCAAAATGAGTGTACAAATAATTCAAATGTAAATTTGAGGAGACAAAATCATTTTAGTAAAAGACTAAAGTTCATCTACAAATGATGTATATTTCCCCACTATAGTTACCACTATACATACTGACAGTGTTACAATGCGAATGGCTGGAAGGCAGTACAGAAAATAGCTAGTAACATGCTAACGGTTTCTCTACTCTTTCACTGTTCAGCAATGAAATGGACTTTGCTAGCTCCAAGTAATTTAGGCACATAAGATTATCATGTTAGCCTTAGAAGATGCTGGCACATTTTTTCCTGTAATTTCTGTTTTCTTATATGCTATCAAACATGGTAAAGATTTGTTTCTGCACTAGAAGATACAATATTCAGGAATGTGGCACATAGATGTTTCTCAGCAGTTGTGCAAGTAATGTGGCAGATGTATTTCTTTGTCTATGGATTTACAAAATACATTGCAACATGTTTTACAGTTGTTTAGTATCTTACCTGTTTATTTGTTTACTTTTAGGTCATCAAAGATCCTCCCCCACCACCTCCAGCTCCAATTGAGGTATACACCTACAGTTTATGCTGCCAATAAAAAGTGTTGCAGGATAATGACACTTTATACACATATGCTGGTCTCTGTCATTGGATCATGCACACCTCTCATTACATTTAGGTTGTCCTAGAATTTTATATCTCATAAATACATTATGTACTGTAAACTCTTATCTTTACCGCTTTACTTTCAAACTACATAATACCAATTACTATATAGCATGTGCACTTGTTGAGATATTGTTTTTTTTGTGGGTAGTGCAATCATTTTTTTTATTTTATACATTATAAAAAGTACAGATTACAATATGGGTCCTGAAGAAAAGATGCTCATTCTCAGAGGACAAACAACTTTTTCTTAAAGGACTACTGTAGTCATCATATGTGCTCTGCACCATTAGATAAGCATTAGTGGTCAGGAGATTTCAGTGTGTTGCCTGAATGAAAAGTGATCTTTGTACTATTTGGTTGTAATACATATTAATTAGAATCAGATGTAAATCCTTTGAATCAGACAGTGGCCATGTCATATGTATACTTGGATATATTCTAGGAGCTTAACTTAATACAACAAGTTCCAATGGAGTCTAAGGAGCTGAGGGTCACTAGTTCAAATCATCATAAAGCCTATCTTTTTGCTCTTTAAAAATCAGAAATATATTATTTAGGTTTCATAATAAAGGAAATGTTATTATGAGGTAACTGTGTACTGTATTGCTTTTAAAATAATTATCTGAATAATTTTCTCAACAAATTATTTGACATTGTTACTTCATATTAACTCTAATTTATTATATAACCTGAATAACATATTTCTGACACCAACAACAAAATTAGCTGTGTGGGAAATTGAACTTAAGTTTATAAGCGTCAGCAATTTAACTTACTTGGCTGTTCGTATAGCTAATACTTTTATTTGGTGAAACACATACAGATATTGACATAGAACATATAAATAATAAGGTTGGAGTCTGTCATTGATTCCTTGTAAGGCATAGTATGATGTTGAATTGGTACATGTGCTGTGTCTTAATGAGTCTTTGGTTCTAATCCAATGCTTCCATTTGTGTTTTTTTTTTATTAGTTTATGTATTTATTAACACACATTTTATGCATATACTGTATATAAAATATAATATACACGGTCGAATCACAATATTATGACCAGAATAAACGCTGTGTGCAGCATGGACAGCAGCTAGACACCATGGGAGTGAGTCGATAAGATGCTGGAAGCTTTGCAGGGGTATTTGGAGCCAGGCAGACTGCAGTGCATCCAACAGCTGCTGAAGAGTGCGTGGTGGTTGATCCATACAGCGACCATGGTGATCGAGGTGGTGCCAAGGGTGCTCTATGGGGTTAAAGTCCACAGAATTTGGAGGCCAGGGAAGTACTTGGAAGTCTTCGTCATGCTCCTTCAACTACCCCAGACAGTTCTGGCCGTATGACATGTAGCATTGTCCTGCTGGAAGATCCCATCCGCTTCAGGGGAGACAGTCAACAAGTATGGGTGTACTTGATCTGCAAGGATGGATAGATAACCCAATTGGTTGAGAGTGCCTTCCAAAGGTATGCGTGGACCTAGACCATGCCAAAAACATTCTCCAGACCATAACACTGTCGCCACCGGCCTGTGTTTTTCCAACAATGGTTTAAGAGTGTTTGTTCTCTGAGGTTTCGCACCTGACATGCTAACGTCCGTCGATAGAGCAGAAAACATGACTTATCAGAGAAGGCAACCCTTTACCAATCAGAAGTCCAATTTCGGTATTGTCATGCAAACTGAAGTAATTTCTGATGATGAACCCTTGTCCAGCATGGATGCAGTTACCAGCTATTTGCTTCGGAGCCCCATACGCAATAGGGTTCACTGTACTGTCATTTTAGACACACGTCTGGGATCCTTAAGGTTCATTTGGATGGTGAGATACTCAACTGCAGCATGTCGGTTGTCTCTCACACACCTTCTCATCTGACCTTTAATGGTGCAGTTTGGTACACTTTAACCACAGCAGCACGCAAACAGTTCACAAACTGCACTGTTTCAGAAATACAGCTACCCTTGACCCCAAGGCCAATGATCATCCCCTTTTCAAAGTCTGAAAAAAATCACATGTTTTACCCATGACAGTGATGGTTGCAGAATGCCTACATGTCACCTTATATACCCACCAAGCCAGCTCACAACATTGTATTTCATTGGCTACGTGCTACTCACGTCAAAAGTAGGCTGTGGTCATAATAATGTGTCTCGACCCTGTATCTAGATTAGAATGGGTAACAGACTCCATCCTTATGATCTGTGTAGATTCCTGTAGGAGGGTCACAGGTCATGGAAACAATAAGTTGGCTAATTCTTGATCAATTTGAAAAATGTAAACAATTATTCTACATGATTCTCCACTTTAGCTGATGATGCATGGTACATATGGTGCCTTCAGTGGTCCTTTAACAATGAGGTATAGTGCTTTTAAATAGATGATGATTAAACCTTTGTAATTTTATTAAGAATGTATTTCTGTGTTACAGGAACAGTAAGAGAGTGACGTGATTGTAACATAGATATTTTCAAACCTGTGTCTGTTCATTGTCATTCAGAAAGCAAAATTAAATAACCCAAGAGGCCCCTTCTATGTTAATACCATTTAGATAAATACATAAACCTGCAAATGTTTTGCTGCTTATACAGGAACCAGAAGAAGAAATTCTACCTCCAAAGAAGTGGCCTACTGTGGATGCATCTTACTATGGTGGTCGAGGTGTCGGTGGTATTAAAAGAATGGAGGTTAGTTATTTTAACTTTCACAGTTCATTGCATTTCAGTAAATCTGATAAACGTAATCAATTGTAAGCTTGTTTTTCAAAAATGACTGTTAACTCAGTACAAAGATCACACTATACACACAGGGGTATAGGAGCCAGAATAATTCGGGGGGTGAGGGGGTTCAGTTCATGGTATACACAGGCAGTGAAATATCTTATATATTCATACATGCAAACACAGAAAAATCTGGGGGGGATTTGTCCCCCCATCCCCCCAGTTCCTGCGCCCATGTATACACAATATTTTCTGTTTTTATTTTCAATATGGATGTCACATTATGTGGATTTCATTTTATGAAATAATAATATTTTTCAATGTATTTTAAGAATGTGGAGAGGAGCCATTGTAAATCTCTACAGTAGGCAATAGTCAACATTATCATAAGAAATTTTGCTTTGTTGTTTTTAAAATGCATTTTTAATACAAATTTGAAAAATTACATTTTTGAACCATTACATATCTCTCCCAAAGTAAGAGCTGGATTCAGTGTGCATATATATTTAATGGCACCAAATCCCCAGATGATCTGTAAGTTTAGATAACCAATATATTTAACATATTTTGTACAGATTCAACAGTCCCTCAATGGAATCCCAAAATGCCTCTCAGAGGACCCTCAAAATGCCCCTCCAAGACAACAAAATCCAGCCTCATATGTCTGTAATGTTGTTCCAGGAAATCACCATCTCTTTCCAAGACTTTAAATACCCTTCCCATTAGCTCACAATCCCTTCTGGTGCCTCGTTGCCCATGTCCATCACTTTCCACAGAGAGAAGGTTTCTGGGGCAGTATTCTTGGGTAATGCCTGGTCATCCCCAATGGAACACCAGGTTTCTGTTTAACACTCTTCAGGAAGCAAAGTTGTACTTTAATGCCTATCCATTGCGATAAAACAATTACAAAGTAGTGGAAATAAAATACATTTTTCTTAAGTCACTGGCCTCCATCCAATTGCAAGCCCATAATTACCTTCATACAAGGGGCATGTCTGCGAGTTAGGAATGTGTTACAATTCCGACTGTATTCAATTGACTTAAGCCTGAAATTACTGGGCTAAAGCTTAAAACTGTAAACCATGAACCCGTACGTAGCAATTCAGGGCATGATCATGATCAATTAAGCAAGCCCTTAAGTTACTATTTTAACACATCCAATATTTAATAAGACCGTCATCATGACGTCAGTAGAACATGTTTAAACTACAATCAATTAGTGTTTAGTAGTCCAATCTGCAATCGGACTCGCAATCCCGAAATGTAGAAATTTAAAAAATCAATAAATAAAGTGGTCTAGTCCACGTGGGTAGCCTGATATGTATTAATTCCTTGATTTCTGTGATCAATATAATTGCAGATTTGCGAGCTTGAGACTGCTGTGCAATTAATTATAATGCCTTTTGTTGCTTTCCCAGTATTTTAAAGTATAGTAGTGCGTGTTTATCTGCTTTTACAGTGCTACGAACAGGCGTTTTATCCACTTGAGGGTCCTCTCTAGTACAAATAGAATTTTTTTTATACATTTGCCAGGCAATTGCAATTGCGGGCTTGTTTAATTGTTACAATTGAATATGGATTTTGCATTTTTAGCACTGGCAACAAATAAAGGCTTGAAACACCAAAGGAGCAGATAGGCCAGAGTTATGTTTTTGACAACCTCAGGGATTTTGAGCCTGTAACTCGCAAATAAAATACAAGTAGCTAGAAGAGGCCAATTAAATATCAATACATTTTACAGGCTACATTACGTGCTCCAGTAATTATAATTTGGCCAATTGAATGGGGTCTTTGTATATTAATAATTTAAGTTGGTCAAGAACATAATGAATTAAGATAGATTAAACGTAATGTACAAATATATCAAGATATTTAAATGTTTTGAAAATAAATAAGTTTGCTGAAGATTAACAGATACATGTTCAGTTGCACTTATGTACCATATTTTTTTAATCTAATGCTTAATAGAAGGAATGTCTATTTTTAACCAACACTTGGCAAGGATGGTTCTCACAGCTACAAGTATGTGTTGTAATAATTTGAATTTATTTATTTTGTAACTGCAACAACGAAACAACACACGAACTCCAATTTAACTGCAGATAGCTGAAATGGTGCATTGCCATCTTTTACTTATTGCACGAAATGTCAGATGGAGAGCATTAAATTATGCTTGAAATATGGAATATGTCCATATGACTTCAGTTCTCAATGCCCTCATAAAGAAGTTGTGAAAGAAAGTATTCTGTTTGCTTCATTTGATCAGTATTTCCAATGAGAAAACAGCATGCTGTTTCTGTTCATATAATGTAAGGAGCTTTGTTTTACTGTTATGAAGGAAGTTAAAGTCACACACAATTAATCTTACTATAAGAAAAGCCAGCTGCTATGATGCAAAGGTCTTAGAAATAACCAACACAAAGAGCATATTATCAAAAAATATGCAGGAAAATGCAATCTCATTTTTAGAAAAATATGTTCATGTTATAATTAGCGAAGAAATCTGAATTACACTGACTATGAGAAATTATTAAAAGATAGTTCTTTTAGAAAGTAGTATCTTCAGATCGATTGTTTATATTATATGTTCATTGTGCCTATCCAGCAATGTGAAAATGTATAACTCGGGACATAAATAAAAACAAACTTTGGTTGTTACTAAAAAAGGGATATATTTAGAGATCATGTACAAATATCAAACAGCTGTTGGTAAAATGTAAAGTGATTTTATCACACCATACCAATAATTATACCAAAAAAATAAAGAATGTTGCAAAATGATTTACCTTGTTATACTTGTACATTACGTTTACATTGTTGTAGAATATGGTTTTAATATGAGAATAACCTATTGCAGTGGAGTATGTAAAAGAACAACCAGAACACCAATTTCCTATAGTTTGTTTAAAAGAATGTTTTTTTTTAATTATCTAAAATGTATGTAATTGATTTAATGATTTAAAAAAGTATCTAAACTCTAGAAATGGATCTGGTTATCCTGTACTACTCCTGGTTTGCCATTGTTTGAGCAAACAAGGTCCTTACCAGATACAGATCTACAGTGTTGCCTGTGCTGCTCTATACCATGGTAATTAGCTGGACAATGTTTCACTAAGTGTTGATGATGAAGGAGCTACGTATTTTATTGCACATACATCTACATTTTCCAAACTTCACTGAAGTCTGTGTCCTCAAATATTAATAATACAAATAAATACAATCACATTTAGCTCATGGCCCTGATGCATCATTGTGGGCATGGAAGCATCTTTATCCACCAGCAAACCTCTACTGGATCACAGCTAAGCCAGTATTTTGTTCAGAAGAGTGTGAGCCATGCCATTAGAATACAAGGGACAAAATGTATGGATATTACCAATAGTGCAGCTCACAGACAAAATACCTGCAAAAAAATAAAATTAAAGTTAACTTCTTTATCATAATAGAACATACATTTCAAATTATAACCCAGTCAAACAACACATGAATAATCTTACTGGTTGTTTCCATTTAGACTTTGCCTCTAGGACTGACCACAACAGTATGCTAGTCCATTTGTGAAAACACACATTTTGCTCATGGGAAACATTTTAGGTTATTTCCTAACTTTTTCTTTTGACTCACAGAGCTAAATAAAGATATGGTGAAATGAAGTTCAACAGAAAATGAATCATATGCTGCTTATTAAAAACTACAAATACGTTTTTAATAAACCTTTAAAAAAAACTGCTTCTATTATAGATCTATATCACAGAAGTTTTGCACAAAGCAGAGAACAAACTACCATAATAAATGCATGATTTAATTACTACTATTTTTTATTAGTATTTTCTATTATGAATTTAAAGCTAAAAAGTTGATATATATATATAAGTATATATATATATATATATATATATATATATATATATATATATATATATTTGTTTGATCTATAATAAGAATATACAAACTGAGGGGCTTGAGGAATTCAACTAGGAGCTTAAAAGTCTAAAGTGAAATTCTATCAAGGCAAATATAAAAGACTTAACTAAAAAGTGAATAATATATGGTGCTGATGATAAGCCACATGCATGTTATCATTGTGCCAGGTTTATTGTTATTAAACAGCATTATTGACATAATGCCAACCAATATGGCGCCTTTAATGGTGCATGCATGGAATCTACATGCATATACATTTAGCATTGCATTTTTTACATGGAATTGCCATGCGCCAATGGAAACAGCTGCTAAAGTCTGCATGCTTAACCCCTAAAACACACATGTGCTACTCTGTTTGTGTTGTGAAAAGGGGTGGTTTTGGGGTGGATACATAATGCTACATTGCACATTACTGCTCCTTATAACAGACCTAATTATAATACATAATATTTAGTAAATTGCCTGTAGACATGAGTTGAGATAATGAGTGATGTGCTGTTAATGACGGATTTATGAGCCTCCTCTTAGTAAATTCCCCTCCTTATCAGTATTCAATAAGCTGCGCATAGGGCAACCTTATGGAATTCAGTATGATTTTTTTCTCTCTAAACCAACAGAAAAACAGCTATCAAACATTACAATGTGAAAGATGGATGGTGATGCGCCTGTTCTTTAGTTAACAAATTATATAAGTATGTATTAGCTGCACTATCTAATAAAAATGTTCTGCACATTGCATAGCATAATACTTTGTTATAATATCTATTTTCTGGCGTATTTCTATTTGATTAGAAGATATGGTATCTTTTATATTGCTTCTTCTATTAAAATAGAAATCAGTAGGCAAATAGTGAATAATAATAAACTAATAAACATTTGCTGAACATTATTAGAACTCATGGAAATATACCATTAGTGTATTGTGACACATTTCATATATCTGCATTGTCTGTGGTTTACATTATTTCTTTTATGTCAGTTAAAATCCTAAATATTGCTTTTGTTTGATACCAAATTATATTTGCATCTCTTTATCATGGTAGTGAGTACAATTTATACTTTCTTACTGTTTTGGAAGAGAGCCAAGCTCTGGGGAGCATGAAAAAGTGTTTGTTATTATATGCATTATTATTTGCTCCTTTTCTTTTGCTATATAGTTTTAAAGATTATTTATAGCTAACCACCTGACTCTCTTTGTGGCTCTGTTTTGAAAAACAAGCGATGATAGAGCTTTAATGTAAATTCTGAATGTCTTGCACTTTTTTTAAATTTAGCAGAATAATGTTAATAGGGACACATTGACCCAAAAGACACAAACTGGCAATGGAACACTTTCTCACTGGCACATTATGATATGCTATGGTAATAGTTTTACCCAGTATTGCCAACGCAGCTCACAGGTCACATAATTACACATCATTGCCTCAAAGCACAAGAAACATGGCGACCACTCATTTGTGAAGGCATACCATGTCTGCCTTCATGCTCTACAATAATGAGTTATAATGACACTGCACCCATTATTCAGCTGGATTCAATTAAGGTCAAATAAAATGTTGTATAAAAAAGTTACATTGTGAGTCTTTTTGCAAAATAATAATGTTTTAACTATAGCTGTATGCTTCTGCCTTTTGTTCTATGAAACACCTTCACAGGTATGTTAGATGGCCACCTTTGTCAAAAGATTTCTAGCATGCATTTATAAGAAAATATTTTATATCGTAAACATGTTCTTTTCACATGAAAATACATTATATTAATTTAAGAAAAGTAATTCTAAAACAGACAGGCATATAAAAAGCAATGTCTTTATTTCACTTAATAGTGAGTTAAAAGGAAACATGGACACATTGAAACCAAGCTAATGGTGTTTTCTTATCTGATTTACATAAAAAACAGTGGGAACAACAGCACAATATATGCAGTTCAGACATCCATGAGGCTCACTGACCATCTGTTTCCGATAACACCAGGAGAGAGGAGAAAACAATCCCACACTATTTTTAATGTGGTCTTTCTACACTATAGATAAATTATTTCTCATACAGAAAAATTACCTTTTGTAATGTTTAAAAAATGGTCTTTTAAATACATGTAAGACATTGTTGGACCACAGTGGAGCTTTCAGGAGTTTCTTTAGAGATCTCTACCAAACAAGTATTTCAGGATATTCATAACTAAACCATGAGGATTCAATCAAAGTGATTGTGCTACTGGTAAATCTATGTCATGCTTTAGTATTTTGTTGTTTAGTCATTCAGCCATGTCAGACTCCCCGTCACCCTATGGACCATAGAATGCCAGGCACATCTGTCAGCCACTGCCACTCTTGAGTTCCATTAAGCTCATGTTCATTTCTTCAATTACCTTATCTATCCATCTCCACCTCTGTTGTCCTCTTCTTCGTGTGTCTTCAATATTTCCGAGTATCAGAGTCTTCTCTAGGGAATCCTCTCTTCTCATGATATGGCCAAAATATTTCAGCTCTAGCCTTACGATCAAATCTCCCAGTGATTTTCTGAAGTAGTAATGTATTGGATCCTAAGAAGTTTTTTCCAACACTACAATTCAGAGGTGTTAATTCTACGGCGCTCAGTCTTCTGGTCCAGCATTCAAATCCAGATTTTACTACTGGGAATACCATATAGATCTATGTGGACCTTTGTTGATAGTGTAATCACTTTGCAATAACTAGTCCAGACTTGCTATAGCTCTCCTTCCCAGAAACAAATGTATTTAAGTGTTGTAGCTGCAGTCACCATCTGCAGAGATTTTGGAGCCCATGAAAATAACATTTGTCACTGCCTCCACTTCTTCCCCATCTATTTGCTAGGAACTGAGATTGCCAATTGACATGAACTTTGTTTTTTTAATGTTGAGCCTCATCAATAGGTCCTTTAGATCCTCCTCCTATTGATGAGGCTCAGCCATCCGAGTAGTAGCAGTATCATCTGTGTATCTGAGGTTGTTGGTATTTCACCCAGCAATATTGATTCCTGCTTTGGATTTGTCTAGCAGGGCCTTATGCATGATGTATTCTGCGTATAAGTAGGATAAATAAGATGACGATATGCAATTTTTTTCCCCTTTCTTTTGGTGCCGAACCCGGGACAATATACAATCTTGTAGTACATCTTTCCCAGTCTTGAACCATGTTCAGTTCTGACAGTGGTTTCCTGGTCCACATACAGTTTCTTTTAGTAGAAATATGTTTAATATGGCCTGTTCAGTTTACCTGCGGACATGAGGTATGAACCACTGCATTAGAGAATATAGGCCCTGGAATAACATCAACCAATAGGGACTGTACATTAAATCAGCATGGCACATTATTGTCATTACAACTTGAGGAAAATTTGTATATTTTATGCCATTTATGTACTCTGATTCCCACTTTGTTTTGCTGTATTATTGACTATATAATTTGCACATCTGGTTTATTAAATACACATTTAATTTTTAGGTACGCTGGGGAGATAAGGGTTCTACAGAAGAAGGTGCCAGATTAGAAAAAGCCAAAAATGCTGTAATCAAAATGCCGGAAGAAGAAGACGAGCCATTCCAACCTAGACCTCAGAAGCCTAAGCCTACCTCAACTGCACATCAAACAAAATGGTACACACCAATCAAGGTAAGTGTTCATGATCATAACTGTGAAATGAAAAATTTGCATAAAAAGTCTTGCACTCATTTCCTATAGAATTTAAAAAACAAACAAAAAACAATAGCTTTATTCAGAGAGGCAACATGTTTGTATTTTTTTACAGATTTGCAATGATATTACAATAAATAATGAGTCTTCTCTTTAAGGGCCGTCTTGATGCACTTTGGGCACTGTTGCGGAGACAGTATGATCGTGTTTCATTGATGCGACCTCAACAAGGAGATGAGGTAGGATTAAGGCAATGTTGTATCATTTTACTTTCCTAAATATCTTCCAATTCTGTTACCTTTCTCAATATGCTTAAGGCTATATAGCATGGGCACAATATAATGTCAAATATTAGTAACAATCATACTAACGCAGGAAGGAGAAAATTATATGGAAGTTAAAAGACATGCAGATATTATTGAAAATGCCACACATGGCTTGGGTGAGTACTTCATTGCAAGAACAAATGTCAACTTCATATTTGTCCGTGGAATACGATAGACACAGCCATTTGTAGAAAACGTGGGGCCCACTGTGCAGTGTGTAAGTATGTGTATATATATATATATATATATATATATATATATATATATATATATATATATATATATATATAAATACAGATAGATAGAGACCAAATGGAAATAGATCAGGTTCAATGACCCTGAACAACAAATATGGGATGCTTGGTAAAAGGTCAAGCAACCCTGGTATATACTAGATCATAAAATACAGAATACCAGAAAAAAAATCATGTTAATAGTTATTTACGTTTACATTGTCTATTAAACCTATATTTATTATAAAACCACAACTAAAGAAATGTTTGACAACACACAGATTAATTTTGTTGCATTGTCCTATTACTTATAAAACAGAATTTAAAAAAATCCACAATTTATACTTGTGTAATTCATACCATCACATTTCAGCCTACTTTCTTTCGGCTAACATTTAATAATAATAATTATTATTTGATCACATACTGGAACACTGTATTTAAAACTTGTTTTATAATATTAAGATTCACATTTTTCACCTGGAAAATTACAATATTATTTTTGCATTTAATGAACCACTGTAATGCTGTACTTTAATTGTGCATCGATCATTTATAAAATTCTTAGTTTATGATCTATAACAGCAATTCTAAATATTAAATTCACTTTCAAATGTCAGAATTTTAGCCTCCAGCTCAGCTGATTGACATGAAATTTTAGCACTGTCAAAGCCACCTCCGTCCACTGACTTTATAGAGGGCAGATACCAGCAGCAGCTGAGTCTGATCTTTAAAAACAAGTTTCATTGAATATGCATGTTATTAATGATCAATGCCTAATTAAAATATCTAGCTACTGTTAGGACATTACAGTGGTCCAATAAAGCTATACTTTCTTTACCAGAGAATAGTTACTGATGAGTGCATGACCCAATAATACCATTGAATTCTTAACAAAGTACAAGCTACCACTGTAAAATTATTATATAGATTATAATCATAATTCATAATCACAAGCAAACGAAAGGACAGGTATTAATATTGCCCTGTATTTTTAGGTTTGCAAACTATATGTACTATTCAATAGTGAAAAAATCATATTATGAATAAGACAATAAGTATTTCTACATGGATACGAGTCTGGTTAAGAGAGGTTTGATAGCGATATATAACCTGACTATGTATTGAATATGATTAATTTGTAAATATAACGATGATCAGAGGTTCCCAAACTAGGGCCTGTGAACTCAGGTGGTTTGCAGAACTGTTAATATTATAAAAAAATAACAAATATTAATAAGATGAAATAAAAATGCATACAACAAGAATGACAAAATTGTAAATATACATTTTAATTGTTTATAAGTGCACATTATTCTCCCGTATAACACATTATAACTGATAAACAGTCAGGAAAATCGTTAAGTGATTGATGAAGAACCTCAGCAACTAACAAGTGGGTTTGTAATATTTTTTAAAATGGCCTTGTGAAAAAAAAATAGGATCCACTATCATAGATAAAACCCTTTTGATTCAAGGAATGATCCACATAAAGCATACTTTTACCTGTATGCAGGATTATTTCAGAAGCTCTGATCTTACAGGGTACAATTACACTACTTGTCCTGCCTTATGCCTGATATAATTGACAATGGGATGGAAGCCAGATTCATCCAAGGCAATTTCATAGTAAACACTACATTTCCTAACCCTTATAATTTTCAGTATTATAAGAAAATATATGTATGAACATTTCGCAAAATCCATAATTAAAGGGCCAGTGTTAGCAAGATAAAGGGATGTGAGTATTTAGTTCACCACTTGTTAGTTGGAATGTAGAATGTATGTTTAATAAATTAACAGTAAAGTCATCTGTAAATAAAATGGTGTTAAAATCAGTGTTACCTGCCTGATGCGCTGGATCTGTCTCCATCTCCCATCACATGACTTATATTTTTTTCTGTAAGCCATTGAAGTTATCTGGTACCTGTTTAAGGGATAAGGAGCTGTGCTATGTGTGGCCATATCTCAACCTAATGTCATTATGATGTCAGTATTTGTGGCCTTATTTTCCAAACAATGGCTAATTAACAATCCTGCTAGATAAAAATAATACCTAAGTCACATAACTGCCAGATAACTTCAACAGAAGAAAGTAGGAGACAGACCCAGCACATCAGGCAGGTTAACATTTTAAATTAAATCTCTACAGAATCTTTTTGGGTCAATTTAGGGTATTAAATCCCTATTGTGTTTACACAAATATTATATCCCCCAGTGTTCAGAAGGAAGAGTTCTGGCACTTTCTGTTCCACTTTTTGGTTTTATATTTAGTATTACTTGCACTAATATCAAAAGTATTTGAGTTATAATCTTAACAAAGGCCATGAATTCTAGAGATGAGATAAATATGTTTTAAAGCAAATATAAATTACTTCTCTGTGGGTTTTTTTAGCCTCTTAAGTGTGACCCTGGGAAACACACAGTGTCCCTTCTGGTTCTAAAAAAGCCTTAATTGTGTCACCCAGCCCAGACAGCATTTCTTGGTATTTTTATTTCACAAGTATTTGTCAAACAGCGATGTCAGAATATTCTTTCTTCTAATATATTGTAGCAACACACATGCTTTTCTGCTTTTCTATCTGCTAGTCATTTCCTGCAAACTAACATTTACAGTATCACCTGGAGACCACACTTGAAACAATTTACAGCCCTGCAAAGTTTGTTCACTTAAAAAATCAGCTTCATAAGCTTATGTGTATTTATAAAATAATTAAGCTGGGCAACAAGTACATTTATTTATGTAACTCAAAATTCTACTTTATTAAATCAAAATAATATGTATATTAAATTTAAAAAAAATGTTGTTAGATGAACTAATACAGTTATATTGTTAGCGCTTAAGTAGCATAACGGTATGAACAGGGGTAGGTATATTGGTATGTACTAAAGGATGGGAGAATAAATGTCAACCTTATCTTTGGCTGCGTAGTACAGATAGACAGGGCCATTGAAAATTAGGGGCCCAGTGTATATGTAATAGTCAGGGTCCATGCACACTTTTGACTCCTCAAGTATCCAGGTACAGTATGTATTTTACACACACATATACAATGTATGTATACACACATTTACAGTGCAATCAGCAAAAAAAATTATCCTTATAAAACTGTATTCATAGTATCTTATAATCAGTTTATGATTTATACCAACAGTACAATTATTTGTGAACTAAAATAGAAAAACTGAGGAGCTATTAAGAATTTGGAATTTTGCTTATGCCAATCGATAAATGAAATAGGCCAGACACTTTTTTGCCACATTTGTACACTCTCTGAATTGTTTTAATTAAGTGAAAATATTGTAATTTACTCCAGGAATCTCTGAGCCTCATTCAATTGTCGAATAGGGAGATCCAGGCTTGCAAATGGTGGTCGCAAGTTATTTTGCTATTCAATTGGCAACTACCTGCAGCCTCCGATCGAGTTACTTGCTCCGAGCTGCGATTCCTAGCTAGCCATTGCAATTTGTCAAATCGCAAGTTAATGCCCTCAAAGCCTTTGATATTTCACGGCTGCAAGAGTCCCAAACGCAAAAATCACAAATCGCTATTCAATTGCTCCATTCCCCCCTTCCTAACCACTCCTTCAAGCCTGCAAATGGAAAAAAAGTGTATCCCCAAGCTAATGGTACCAATGAGGTCTCGCAAGGGTTTGAAAAGCCCTTACGTATCCCCCTCCTAAATGTCTCCACTGCTCCTAACACCCCCCCACTCCTAAAGTAAGCCCCCATGATGCAGGGGTCCGATTGGGACCCTCGCAGGGTCCTCACATTAACCCCAAAATGCAGGGGTCCCGATTGGAACCCCCGCAGCAAGGGTTAATGTGGGGACACTCTGGGAGACCCGATGGAGACCCCGAAGCATAGGGGTGGTTAATGTTAGGTGCCGCGGGGGTACTTACAGTACCCCCGTGGCCGGGATGCACATTTGCGTGCTGCAGGCCCTTTAAGGACCCACAGCAGGAATTTAGAAGTTTTAAATGCTGCAGGGGTCCCAATCAGGACCCCTACAGCAAGGGGTTTATGTGGGGACCCTGCGGGGGACCATTGCGATTGGCTGTTTCTGGCTGGGGTTACAGGCTTGAATAAATGATCATATTAAGGCCCGGAAATGCTACTGTCGATGGCAGGGTTTCCGATTTATTTTCGCTATCGGGCCATAACTTGCTGGCCCTGCTAATTGAATAGCATCGCAACTCGATCGCAGGCATTTGGCTTTCTGCGATCGAGTTGTGAGTCCAGAATTGAAAGAGGCTCTATGTACTTACCAATAGGAAGTGATTTTTGCATTACTCATTGGTAGTAAGAAGGATACTTGAATAACACCATTCATAAATAAGAGACCACTTTTTCTAGTCCTGACTGTATATGTTTAGATGTATGAGTGTAAACACAAATACACAAACGTGTGGTTTTCTTTATGTTTTTGAACATCTTAGTGTTGTGTCTCTGACTGAAAATCTTCAGCACACAATAGTTTATACCAATTGCTCTTCAACACAGATGGCTCACATTGCAAAAGCATGAACCAGCATTCTTTCTTTTTAAAGGAAAGATTCACCAGAACTCAGGGCAGCTATGGACATCTGAAACTAATTACCAAACATGATTTAAGTATTAGCTCAAAAACTGTATCTTTTCCTGGAAATTTGTGAAACAAACCCGGTTCACTTTGAATCATAATGCTGCTTTATATTGAAACAAATTACATAATTACCCTTAGCGTGCAGGACTTACTTAGTTGGGTTTTACTAAATTCTCCAAGGTCTATGGGCCTCATTCAATTGCGGGATATAACTCGATCACAAATCGCCGATTTCCTGTGATCGGGTGATGTCTTTGCGTAGCTGTATGTTTACGCTGCTGTTCAATTGACCAGCAATGCAAATCAGTCACCCTTCTCGCTAATCACAAACCATGTTATCGGCAGTAAGCATTTGCGTGCTTGAATAGGATTGTGGCCTCAAGGCCGTTACTCGTGTTTCAAGCCCGCAAACACGGAGCACTGTAAATGCAAATATAAATTCAAGACAGCACTGTGAAGCACTGTAAATGATGGGGAACACAATGGGTGACATGAGGATTAAAGGCACAACATTCTAAAGCTTTCACATCTCGAAAATACAATAGTTTATTTCATGTTAAATTTCCGTCCAAAGTCCTACGGGCTTGAATGACCTCCAAGCCTATAACTCGTTATTCAAGCCCGTAGGATTTCAATGAAATATGGAGGTTGGATATTAAAGTCCTACGGCCTTGGAGGTGGAAGCCTGTAGGACTTTAGGATGAAAATTGAACATGAAATAAACTATTTATTTAGGCCGATTTGAGAGTTGGAGAATGTTGTGCTATTAATTCTAAGACCTAATATCATGTTCACTTTTAATAGTACAGGATTGCTTTTTAATTTGACTAATAAGAGCTACAATTTGTAAGTAAGCCCTTTGCGACACCTCCTTAGTACAAGTAACCTGTGGTTCCCGTTTAGCCATTTACGGGCTTGATGGAATGGTGAATCAGAGCAATTGAATAGTGATTAGGGATATTTTGCGGCCGCAACACTTGCAGCCATGAAAGATCAAAGGATTTGGGGGAAGTAACTTGCGATTAGCAGAATCACAATGGAAGTAGCGCGCAGCACGTAACCTGATCCAAACGGAAGGCAATTCAATAGCAACGTAGCTTGAGATCGGCATTTGCAAGACCGGATCTCTAAAACGTAGCAATTGAATGAGGCCCTAAGAGTATTAGTGAAAATCCAGTCAAGGTCCCAAATGTATAATTTTATTTTCCGCACACAAATATTTTGATATAATGACATTAAAAAAGGTACAATTTACATTTACTTAGTGATGTAAAAACAGAGAAAATATATACCGTATTTATCGGCGTATAACACCCACTTTTTCTCCCTGAAAATAGGGGGCAAATGATAGGTGCGTGTTATACGCCGATATTCCCTACCCCTCCTCATCCTCAACCTCCCTCCTCACTCTAAACCCCCTCCGCATTCTAACCCCCCCTCCTCAACCTAAACCCCCCTCCTCCTCAACCTAAACCCCCCTCCTCAACCTAAACCCCCCTAAATACCTACCCCTCACTTACCTGCTTCAGCTCCGGCCTACGCTCCGCTTCTTGACCCGATGACGTCACATGTGCACCAGCGCGCCACGTCATTAGCATATACCGGGTGTCACATGCTGGGGCACATGTGACGTCACCGGGTCAAGGAGCGGAGCGGAGGCCGGAGCAGAAGCAGGTAAGTAAGGGGGGTTTAGGTTGAGGAGGAGGGGGGTTTAGGTTGAGGGGGGGGGTTTAGAATGAGGAGGGGGGGTTTGAATGTGGAGGGAGGTTGAGGAGGGGGGTTGAGGTTGAGGATGAGGAAGGTTGAGGGGGGATTTGAATTTTTTTTTTCCTGAAATTCCCTTCTTAAAATGAGGTGCGTGTTATACGCCGGTGCGTGTTATATGCCGATAAATACGGTAATTAAACTAAATTTTTCTCTAAGAAAATTTGTAGGATGGATATATTAAATATCCGAATAGCAATAGTTAAAGATGTTTTAATTAGGCTTTGATCATTAATAAGATTCATATTCAATGGTTAAAATGTTTTTTAATATTATACATGTTTTCATATACCATAATGAACTGCAACTGGTATTCACCCACCATAGATGTTTTGTTTTTCACCACAAACTGTAGTGGTCTGAAGTGGTCACCATTGATTGGAAACTTACTTATTAAAGTAATTTCCCTTGGCAACAACTTTTGCTGTGAACATTTACTAGTCCTCTTATCTAATGATGTTGTACTTTAGACCTGTCTCTCAATTTAGCCCCCTTTCTCCCCCCTTTGAAACTTTATCAGGGTGGAGGCAAGCAGCTGAACTTGAATCGAACAGCCTTATTAAATTGCGATTTGGCCAATTGAATAGGGCTCTATATAAGCACAGAGCATATTTATTTTTCAGAAGTTTTTAGTTAGTGAAGAACTTGCTTTTGGAAAGAAGTTCACTAACTAAAAACATCTGTAAAAAATATGCTATGTGCTTATATAGAGCCCTATTCAATTGGCCAAATCGCAATTTAATAAGGCTGTAAAGCTGCAACTTTTTGAGAGCGAGTTTAATATTCAATATTGCTATTTGATCCTTAAACAAAAATTGTATTAATGATCAATACATAAATAACATGGTGGCAATAACGGTGTTATTAAAATATAAAGATATACTGCCTTAAAATATAAAGATATACTGGTGTTTCAGAATAAAGAGGCCAAAGGTCTTGTACTGAATTTCTCCTAGGTTCACTTATTGACTACCCCTGACATGGCATAAACCAATTTCTGGCATATTTTGTGCTAACAAATTTCATGTACCGTTCTTGTATAAATTGGGAAAATAATATCAAATAGTCTATCTTTAGGGCATACAATTAGATTTGCGAAATGTATTAATGAGAATATGAGTAAGAGCCAGCACTTTGGAAGGTGTTATGCTAATTTTTTTTAACAAAGATCTAATAAATTGAAATTTAAAATTTTTTACTACTATATTCTTTCCATACAATACTTATGCTTGGTGTTTTATTTTTAACAAACCTGCCAGGATTTCCCCGAAATTGTTGACTGATTTGAAAAGGCTAAATCTTCGATACTCCACTCTCAGATGCTCTAATTAACTCAGGGTTCTGTGCTTTAATTAATTGGAGTAGAAAAACAACAGCATAATAACTGATCATATTCTGCTCATTCAACTGAGATAAAAATGCCATATTGCAAAACAAAAATCAGAAAATCAGTAAACGCCAACATATAAACAGCTTCATGTGCGTTTATCCTTATTGACCTTGAATAACATACATTGCATGTCTATTATAAATAAGACACCACTTTGTCCTGATTGTATATGTTTAGATGTATGACACACATTTTTTTTGTATATGTTTACCATGGTATATAACTTTTGCTATCTGTCACTAAAAGCACAGTAAATAATTTACTTATGTAAATACAGACATATGTATTGCAGAACGCTGAAAAAAAAAATGTCTGTCAAAACGCTCAGCTAAAACATGCTCTTTGTAGACTTTGCAGATTGTTAACCAAAAGTCACAGCAGCAGCAGGAGTAGAGGTAGCATTTCCATTGTGCTGTGCACATGAAAGAGTGGCTGTGGTATCTGTCATGGTTTGGCAGAAGTTAGAAAGGAACGATCTGGCAACCGTTCAACTGCCTGGAGAAAGTGTTAGGCTTAATACTGATAGATAAAACACAGCGTTCTTTAGGGTGTCACCCAGATAATGACGAGAAACCAACTTCTGCTTTACTAACAGCGTGTTTCTATCTAACAACACTTTTGTAAATAATTTATTGAATATTGAATGATAATTTTTCCCTGAATTCAATAAAAGCACCAATTTATACGCATCCATTAGAAATAGTTTCTTAAATGATTGATCTTTTTGTTTATGAGTGTGTTGCAAAATAATACACCAATGAATCCAAGCCTTGAGTATCAAAGGCGTTGTGTGCTTGCTTTGTGCTTGCTCCTTACAGCCCCCTCCTCGTTCCTTTTCTCCCTCTGCTGCCTGCTTGTTTCGAGCGCGGCCCGGAGTTTTTGAAGGCCGCACACAGTCAAGTCAGAAATCAGGGGCTTTGATTGTGTTTGGAATTCCTGAGAGTCATAAATGTTTCAGCTGGCAAAGTGCAAGGTTATGGAAGCTGATACAGGTGCGAGTTAGCAGGTTGTCGGTGACATCTGTTCAGAGCAGAGGCGTGGGTCTTCACCAGCCTGCAGCGAGGCTGCTGGATTGTCAGCAGATGTAGTTAAGAGTGGCAGAACAGTTTTGGTCTCACACTTGCTGCCTGGGGGGCTTCAACACCAAAGGTAAAGAGGGGGTGGACACAGCTGCGCTCCAAAACTTGCCCGAGGCACAAATAAAGAGATCTAATATAGTTTGACTCTGTTGTGGCGAGGAGACCAGGACAGAAAGCCACTTCAGAGGCAACTTAACGCAGCAACATCTGCCGCCAAGTTTCCAGGGAGTGACAGGGGACAGCAGGTACAGATCGAAGTCCCCACGTAAACAGCCTCCATTAAGCCATGAACTCTTTTGATGGGTTTCCATCAAACATGCTGGAGTCCGCAGCAGGAGTGTGTATTGTTTTCAAAGCAGTGTTTTGTGTTTTATACACTAACAAGGTAATTTATAAATGATGCATTACCAGGAACTTTTGCTTCTGAAAAAGAAAGTGATTGAGTTGGAACAGAGTATAAAAAACTAAGAAAGTAATTCAGTAAGCTGTCATAATTACAGTCTCTAAAGACCTATTCTCCTCAGTTTGAGGTCGCATTAACCTTCAGGTTATATTATCCCAGTGAACTAGTCCTTGTCTACATACTCATGCATCAAGTAATGATGTGTTTCACCTCTCCATTACTTTTAAATGTATGTGTATCAGACTTTATAGAGAATGGGCATGGTATTTGGCATTTAATTTTTAAGACAATCCCAATAAATACATAAAAAAAGAATGAAATCATTAATAACATACATGTCAAAAGACAAGGCTTGACTTGGTTTGATTAAAGATTCATCACTACATATATACATGTTGTTTAATATACCCACGTCACACAAATTAATCATGCAGTAAATAAAGTCTTACATTAAAAAAACGGACAGAAATAAATAGTAAAAAGATAGTTTGTACTGATCCTTCTTATAATATTTAAACTATAAATAAAAAAAATATGTTTTATTTATTTATTAAGAATAAATACTATACCTTTCTCTTTTTCAGCGATATTCGATATGGTATTAAGTACTTGCTTCCAATTTAGTAGTGGTTCTTTAGCTACTGTTGATTTAATGATCATAGCAATATATACTGCAAAATTCTTCTGATAAATAGAAATATTAGAAGGCAAAAAAATAATAATGCCATAGTAGGTGATAGGATTAAATAAATCCTAATATATTATTGTTAAGGACAAATATTTTAACTCATATATTCCTAATAACTAGACAATTCCACCACATTCAGATAGCGTCAACTTATTTCTCTCATTGGAGACAATATCTAGAATTGTAACCATTTTATCTCTTGGCAAATGAAGTAGGAGGCAACTATCTAAATGTAAAAGTTTGAAATACATCACCCAAATGTTTAAGCAATTACATGCTTTCTTACCATAACAAAGTGCATGTTTCTAATCCTGAAGAGAAGGGGAGACCCCTAGAAGTATTTCTATCCTACTTACCTAGATTTATAGATGTTATGAATATTATTGACATAAATAAGAACTTTGTATAACATAGATAACCAACAGATCTTGTCTTTGTTATTCATTAACAAACATTAGAAATTGGTACCATAAAAACATGAAATTTGTGCATAAAATCCATAAATATTATAGATCCCGTGTCATTCCCATTATTAAGTATTGTCTGAAAAATAGTTATTATTATTTTACTCAATTATATTTATATCTCACATGATATGAATAAAAATCATTGAAATATATACACGTGAGTGTCTTATACCGCTCTTGTCTATTCTGCTATAGAAGAATCTAAAGAAGCATTGTTTACCCCCTCTTAAACTGTGATTTAAAAAAAATTGCTATTCACTTTTAAAAAGTGTAGCCCAAATGTACGTGGAGATATAATAAAATGCATGTGCCACTTAAGTAAAGTAAAGCCGGCTCATCAGTAGCCTGGAGGGCTCCTAAGTTTGGATTAAACTTCTTCGAAGATTGAAAGATTGAAAGCTCACAAACTTACAATCTAAAGGATTGGTATAACATTGACAACTGCAATAGGAAATTATTGCAATATAGCCTAAGGGGCAAAATCTACATCAAACTTAAATCTCTAATATTTAGGGCTCTCATATTTTTTTCTTCTATAAAATAGCTTTAAAGTTGACTATACATTCTATTAGTTATTATTTCATAAATGGTAAAATATGCTAATTAGTGCCATAATGTTTATGTGTTTTCAGATATTATCTTTTTTTGTTAACTTGCATTTTATGCAATTGTGGCTTCCCTCCCACACTAAGGGCCTAATTCAATTGCTGCTTTTCTGACACCCGAGCCCGCAAGTGGAGAGAGCAAGTTACTAAGCAATTCAATTGCGTCCTACTTGCGGGCCCCAATCAGATTACTTGCTGCTTGCTACTATCCATTACTATTCTTAAAATCCAAGCCTCCAAGTCTTTGATCTTTCACAGCCGCAACAGTTGCGGCCGCAAAAATCACAAATTGCTATTCAATTGCTCTGCTTTACCCTCCATTCAAGCCCTAAATGGCAAAAATCGAACCACAGGTTACTGCTACCAAAGAGGTCGTGCAAAGGGCTTACTTACAAATCGGAGCACTTTAAAATCAAATATTAAATCAATCCAGCACTGTAAATGATGGGGAACACAATGGGTGACATCAGAATTAAAAGCACAACATTCTCAAGCTCGCAGATCGCAAAATAAAATACTTTATTTCATGTTTATTTTCCGTCAGATATCCTATGGGCTTCAACCTCCAAGCCTGTAGGACTTGGGAATCCAAACTCCATATTTCATTGAAGTCATACAGGTCTGAATAACAAGCTACGAGCTTGGAGGTCATTCAAGCCCGTAGGACTTTGGACGCAAATTAAACATGACATAAAGTATGTTGTGCTTTTAATTCTAACATCAACCATTGTGTTCCCCATTATTTACAGTGCTGGATTGAATTTATATTTGCATTCAAAGTGCTCTGATCTTCCAGGCTTGAACTACGAGTTACGGGCTTGTGTCCATGATCATGTTCAAGCTCGCAAATGCTACTGCCGATAGCATTGTTTCCGATTTATAAACTGCAGGCCCAATTGAATAACAAAGCTAAAGTAGAGCTACTCGAGCAGGCAGCTCAAAAGTAGCAAATTGGGTATTTACTGTCAAGTAACAGCCCTGAATTGAATGAGGCCCTAAGGAAGCAAACAGTGTCACTTATTAGGATACCATTTATTTGATTACCAGATCATAGTACATCAGCCAGTGACCAAATCCATACTCATGAAAGCCACACAATTGAAACAGCTGTGTCTGGATATGTTTATTGGTGTACTTCCTTTCAGTTATGTGCTTAGAATGCCTTTTTGCAAATAAACATATTGTGATATTCACAAAATAAATTGAATCTGCTGGGTTAAATCTCCCTTCCCAAATATTTTTTTATGTAGATTCAAATAAGCCCCTACAGGAGTTGCAAAGTGTTATGATATAACAAAAACCAGCACTGTGGCCTCTTGATTTTATTCCAGTTATTCACCACACAAAGTTTCCTGTTTCATTTTTCAATTAATATTAAGCCTTCTTTATGGGAGTTTGGTGGAGGTTTGTTAAATCTAAAACATAGCTTGTGATCCTCACAGCAAAGATTCTATAAAACTTAACCAGTTTACATTACCATTAATATAGTAACAGTGTATCCAGCATGTATATATAATACAGATAATATCCTAATGCATATTACTTAATGTGCAATTTGCACTGTGATTTCTATTATAATAGAAGCTAAGAAGTACAATATTTTGACATTGCAACTTCTGTTATAGTGGCGCATACAATTAGGTAACATGCATGTACTATTGATTTGTATTAAAAAAGCAAATATAAAATCAATACAGCACTGTAAATGATGGGGAACACGATGGGTGACATTAGAATTAAAAGTACAACATTCCAAAGCTTGCACGTCTCCAAAATAAAATACTTTATTTCATGTTTAATTTGCGTTCAAAGTGCTACAGGCTTGAATGACCTCCAAGCCTGTAACTTGTTATTCAAGCCCATAGTACTTAGAGAAAAATAGACATTGGCTTCCAAAGTCCTACGGGCTTGGAGGTTGAAGCCCGTAGGACTTTGGACGGAAAATAAACATGAAATAAAATATTTATTTATGCCGATTTGCAAGTTTGAGAATGTTGTGCTATTAATTCTAAGACCTAACATCACTTTCATATTTAATAAAAGTGCAGTATTGATTTGTTATTTGCTTTCAAAGCACTCTGATTGCTCATTAAGCCCTTTGCGAGAACTCTTTGGCAGCAGTAACCTGTGGTTCGATTTTGTCAATTTCCGGGCTTGACGGAGTGATTCGCGAAGGAAAATCAGAGCAATTGAATAGTGATTTGTGATTTTAGCGGCCACAACTCTTGTGGCCGTGAAAGATCAAATGCTTTGAGGGAAGTAACTTTCTATTTGACGAATAGCAATGGATCGCAGCTCGTAGCAAGTAACCCGATCGGAGCCCGCAAACGGAAGGCAATTGAATAGCAAAGTAGCTAGTGACCTCCATTTGCAAACCCGGATCTCAAAATCGCAGCAATAGAATGAGGCTGTATGTCTATTGCATACTGTTTTGAAGAACCAGACATGCGGGAATTTGCTAAAGGGTTGCTGGTTCTAACCTGTGTTAACTTCACATGACACTGAAAAATTACCATAGAGGGTCTCTGTTGAGCCCCATGGCTCTTAAAATTAATGCCGTTAAAATGAGAGTTCCTATTGACCCCCATGACACATAAAATTAAGTTGTATACCATGAGGGTACCTGTGGACCTCCATGGTATAGTATATTGTGACCATGGGACTCACATGTGGACCCCCATGGTATAATATATTGTGACCATAGGGTTCCCTACAGAACCCCGTGGTAAGTAAATGTATAACCATGGGGGTCCTCATTTACCCCACAGCACCTAATATTAACCCCATATCATGAGGGCCCATATTGCTTCCACCCATTTCCAATGCATAGATTTAAAAATGTGCATTTGTACATACAGGTTAGCATAGCAGAGGGTTCCATAATTACCCACATGGTTATACATTAGTCCATAGGGTAATACGTTAATGTTAGGTGCCATGGGGTTCCATAAGGATGTTATATTTACAGTGCCCCAAAGAAACTTTGATGGAAATAATGTTTCTCCCACCGCAAACCACAAGGCTTGGGGACATGATGACATCTAATACGTGCTCAAATCGCAATGTGTAAAGGGGTGGCTACACAGCGCTGCATCAGGCATTTCCAGAGCTTATCACAGACCTAATTATAATAGAAAAGATGTAGTAAATTGTACAGAAACCCAAGAGTCGATGTAGATCACGACTAAACGCTCATCCTCCTAGTAAATTCCCTCCCAAATGTTCAAAATGTATTGGAAGTAAAGAAAAATAAATACAGCCATCCATGCATTAACTATTTTAAGCAAGTGGCTATTTTTTGTTTTTAATCCTGGTTTGTCTCCTGACAAGGAACCTTACAAGCACATAATCTTTCAGTTGCTATTATTATTAGTTTATTCATTAACATCTAAGATCTCCTGTAGAATGGCACGCCAGTAAGAAACCACAGATTTTAGTGAATGTAGCAGCAGCTTGAAAGGTTTGTAAAATATTACCATGTATTGAAATGAGTTTAAAAGCAAGGGAAGCAAATATAATTCTGCCACTATATAAATCCCAGGTAACAACTCACCTGGTAGATATTGTACAGTGACACTTTAAGAGCAGAGTTGATATATATTTTTATGGAGTATATTCCTGCCTCAAAACCTTTAAAAAAATTACTAAAAATGCA
Source organism: Discoglossus pictus (assembly GCA_027410445.1). Taxonomy (NCBI): domain Eukaryota; kingdom Metazoa; phylum Chordata; class Amphibia; order Anura; family Alytidae; genus Discoglossus; species Discoglossus pictus. The sequence continues at coordinate 232,822,332 of CM050163.1, forward strand.
TGTTTAAAACAGCTTATCACCTTCAGCCTTAATATGCACAACTGCACACTCCACAGCTTAATATCACTCACTCCCACAATCTACAGTACAACACAGAGACACCTCCACTTGATTTAACCAATTGCTTTCACACTGCCATCTATCACCCTACTGTATCACACCCAAACCCTTTAGATTTTAAGTTTGTGAGTTTTCAATCATGCGTCAGTGCTTTGGAAACAAGCACTATGTATGTTTGATTTCAAGCTAAAAAACAGGGCCCTCCTTGCTTTGCAATGTGTTAATTTTACATTACAAATAAAAGATAACAATGGAGTGAAAACATTTTTTCTTATAAAAGGACTATATAGGACTTAAATAGAATATTGACAATATTGATCCAGGAAAAAATCCAAGTGCATCTTTTGAATCAGGAATTAATTTTCCCACACATTATATTCAACTGTAACTATAAAATTTAGATTATACCTACTGAATAATATCAGTGTAATGGGAGCTAACAATGGTTAAGATGGAAGCACCAGTACAGCCTGTAGACATAATGACCACTCATGGACAGACAAAACAGGCTGTCTGCTCATGTAGGCTCAAGGCTCAATAGTGTTTTGTACCTCATTAGTCCGGTTTGTGGATAGGCTGGCTACCCTCAATAAATGGCAAGCACAGTCTGACAGTTTAATACAGTGCCAGCTTTGCACGAGAGACATGACAGCTTTAACTGTCTTCTGCTTCAAGATATATGAACTAGTCCTACAGCTCTTAACCAGATTAGTTCCTCTTCCATTAACTGCTTGAAAGTAGGGCAGATGTCCGAGCGGCTGGTTGTAAATTCGATAATGTCTACTGTGTTAATCTGTAGGCTTTGCTGATGGAGAAGGCTGCAGATAACAGGATTAAAGTTTCACGACCCCTTGTTTTCATGGTACACAAGAGAAAGCTCGGGGGGTGGGGACTGACTTCTGTTGTTAATCGTAATTGATTGCCAAGAGATTTTAATCTGTCTTATTAATTAGGTGGAATCCGCACGTGCACATCTGATGCTCTTGATAACTACAAAAAAAATGCAATTTCTTCTTTTCAGTGCTAGAAAGGGTTTAGATTATATTAGAATCACCTAGTTGTATTGTGAACTGATAATATTAGTGTGTTAAATATTTCTTTCTTAGAAATAAGGTCACTAATATAAGTGAAAATAACAAATCTTCCCCAATGCCTCTTAATGATTTGGAGTCAGTCTGGCATATGTTTGGAATCAGGAATATCCCAAGGGCTCACATAATAATCAAATCTAGCAATTTTTGGTGCATATGCAATTACTGTCTAGTTATTTATTTTGGCTATAGTACTGGAGAGGAAAAAAGCAGATATATATATTTGCACAACTGCAATTTTTAGCTAATAATAAACCATATTTGCTCTGGATAAATCTATATGAAATATAATATTCTTAGATATTTTTTATGTAATCCTGCAGATAGATGTATATCGTCCAATGTGATCTTACCCTTAATTGCAAAACTAGGTCACAAATTGTGAAACCAAAAAAATATGTTTATTATTATTATTTTCTTAATATCATATGTCTTAATTATGTTGTTTTTTTCCTTTCACCCTGCTAGATTTGCTTGCTTTTCCTCCACTTTTCCCCACCATTTCTATAAGTGAAAAAAAACATGATACATTTCAGAACCTACATTTTAATAAATCAAAATAAAATAAATATAAATTAAAATGAAATTATATTTAGAAGGATTTAAAACCATTTTAAAACATGTTGCAATATTTTTATGCAAATCACCACAAATTAACTTATGAAACATAACTGGCTTAAAGATATGGAAATAAAAAGAAGTATTTTGGTTTTAAGCTATATTAACATCAAAGCTAAAATCAGTTAAGGACATAATTCAGTGTGTTATCTATTGTTATAGACATGGTAAAATACTATGCTAATTCCTTTTAAAGTAATTACATTGTAGCATTTATTTTATTACTATTATTTATTATTTTGCATGTCCTATATCATAATTACTTTATAATTATCAAATACACTTATTGGATTTTATTACTTGGGCTTTTTCTGTGCAACATTCTTGTCAACATTAAGTTTTTTCAAGCAAATCAATTTTTTTAATTTTTCTCAGGCTCTAAAATAAGAATTATAATGGTGTACAAACATAATATGGTTTAATATAAATAATATTAATAAAAAAAATAAAAAATAAAAAATATATATATATAAAGATTAAATAAAAATAATAATATATAATAATAGTATAGATGGTTTTATGCCAACTACACAGCTTCTGATGTTTTGGTTTGTTACACAAACAAGTGCCCTTTTTCTTGAACTATAGTGGTTCTGTAAAGAAGCATTGCTCAATGAAAAGCAAAATTAGTCAGGAAAAAATCATATAGCTAGCTTTTAATTAGACTATTTAATCAGACTTTCCCAAAAATGCCTTACGATCATTGCACACCTGCTAATATTGTTAGTTTGGTACCTACTGTACTTGACATATACCACTTGAGAAATGCCTGTCTTTTCTCTTAAACTGCAGTGCTCCTTTAAATACATAAACTCAACTGATGTTCTCCAAGTACTTTTATTTAACTATGCTGCCTCCAAGCATATCAGTGCTTTCTTACTAAAGGCCAGAGTGACTAATAAAGTATGCACTTTGGTAATAGCCAGTTGTCCAATTTTGATTTGTTTCTAACTATGTTTAAATACCTGTCAAGTTACTTTTTGCCATAAAGATACATAAACATTATCAGCCTTATTAAATTGCAATTCAGTAAATTTAAAAGGGCTCTATTTAAGCACAGAGCATATTTTTTTTACAGAAGTTTTTAGTTAGTGAACTTCTATTCAAAAGTAAGGTCTTCACTAACTAAAAACTTCTGTAAAAAAATATGTCCTGTGCTTAAATAGAGCCCTTTTAAATTTACTGAATCACAATCTAATAAGGCTGTATATGTATATATAAAATTAAAAATACTGCAGTATCATTAATCTTGTTGAGAGGTATTTAGAAAATATTTTAAATATCCCTCCAAATCATAAAACTTTAAATAATGCCTAGTTTTAATATTCAGAATTGTAGTATTTTTAATAAGATTTCATAAAATACATGATTTTTCATTCATGGTAAAAATATCTGCAGTAATAGTCTTAGAGCAGGAATTTAATACCTTTAATGTATTATCAACACCTTTATACTTTATATTTATATTGGTGTACAGGGTGTACTTTACTAGCTTTAAGACTCTAATAGACACCAGTGCATTTTGATTAAATCACCTGAGCTCCCTTCAGAAGATCGACAGAGATCATATGTGCCTCATGAAATCGCTGGAGCATTTTATTAGCCAGGTTGGCAACTGAGTGAGTTTTGGGATGAAAACCAATGTTAGCACATTCATAGTGAAAAATGCTCACTGGCAACCATTATATGAGGATGTATCTTATGGAAATTGCTGTATGAAATGCCTACAATTTTCAACCAAGTGGCTTCTGAGTTAAAATCTTAATCATGTATTTTCTTTAATATCGTGCAAAATGCATCTGTTATGCAAATGACACAATGGGGCATATTTTACTTTTCTATGGAGTCAATATTGCATATCAATGGGGACAGGACAATTGCGATTTTGCTTTATATCAGTCCACTCTTCAATCTTGAGTGGAAAGTAATTAATTCATAAATATAAAAAAACAATAAAAAAAACAATGTATAAAGTGGGAATCTAAAAACTTGGGATTCCATGTGGATTGCCATGGACTGACATCATCCTGGTGGAACAACAACCAATATAAAGTTGACTTTCTAGGCTCTGTTACATTTGCCATGAATTCAGATCAGTTTTAGGTTGCTTCATTCATTGTTTAAATGATTTTTTTTTATAATACAACAATTCAAATAATTGCAGTCATAAAAAAGAGAATACAAAAGAAGTGTAGCTTAAGAAAAAAAAACATAACATAATTATAGCATGCACTAGTACATGGGAACATATATACATCCACATGTATGTATATATTAATACTGTATATACAAATACATGTGTATACAATTACAAATACTATATCTAATATATCTATATCTAATCTTACTCTGCATTAAAATCATTCGAGAGGTGATTTTGTGTATAACTAAAGCAACTTAATAAAATGCTGTAATATTTCTCTTAGAGATTAAGAAAGGACAAAACTCCTCTTTTCTGAAATTAGGTTAAAAGAATTAAAAATATCTTAATGTGTAGGAATACTGTCACTATTGCATGAGGAAGCAATCTTCAGTTTTATAGCCATTACTATGAAATATAACGGTTTCTTTTAATTCAAAGTTAACTCTGAGAGAAAGATATGTAATAATAGAAATTCAGGACTTCTATTAAAAATGTGTTGTAGGCATAGCATTAATTTACAATATTGTCAATATTGTTAATAACTTTACAACTCCACCATACAGGAAGAATGTCAGCACTCTGACCACACTTCATCCAACATAGATTATTTGAAATCAAATTATTTATATATAGAGACTGAGGATCCTAATTAGCAAAAGTTATTTTTTATACATTCAGCACTTTTGTAGCGTGTTTCTGCATATAACAGTAACCATTTTATCAATTTCCATCTTAATAATATTTTTTATAATATGATCTATTAGATACCTGTCTGGATCCTTGAAAGGGTTGGTTTTGTTTTTATAAAGTATATACCGGTACTTGGACCATCAATTTCAAAAGTCCAGTGGTTATGATTCATTACTTTCACCACTGCAACCTTGGCTTGATTCCAGTCAGGGAACCAAGAGGTCACGCTACCCTGAAGCCATGCAGGGTATGGCCTGGTCTGCACTTGGATGGTAGACCACCTAGGAATACCAGTTATGTATGCTGTGGTCCACTAGGGTGAGAACTGGCAACCTACTCCAGTATCTCTACCAAGGGGATAAGCATGGTGTGTTGCAGTCCATGAGGTCACAGGGAGTTGGACATGTCTGTACAACTCACACATACACCCTTTATGTAATTCGAGTTTACTGTTATAAGAGGATCATAGTTCACTAACTAGTAGACATATCATTCTCTGTGTGGAACCACTTCACCTTTAGTATGTGCACATCCTGTAACAAACATTGTTTAGGGTGTCTTTAAAGAAAATGTGTTATTTATTTCACCATATTTGGCCACAATCTCTTTACTAGTGTGCAAGTTCTTTCTTGCTTTCTATCTCTTTTATGCAAAAAATGATTATGAATCCCTGAAATACTCCTTTAAGAACGGCTTAATACTAATTTCCTGCGCAATTAATAAATCATTGCATTTTCCCTAACTTGAACACCTTCTAATCAACACTATCAAGAAGCATTTTCTTTTACATTTCACACTTCCTAAGAGACACCAACAATTTGAATATGTCCCCCTTAGCGTTATGAGTTTTTCTTTACTAATGTTTATGTTGTTGTACAATAATTGTTCACCCCTCTTATAATCCCAAAAGACACTTTCCAGCACCACATGACTTTTGATGGCCCATTTAAATAAATGTGCTGTAAGGCATCTTCCTATGCCAGGAACTCTTTTGTACAATAACCCAACCCATCCATTGACAGCCAATTCAAGCCAACGATTTATGACTGATTAAATGGGGACCCTTAAATGCTCTTAGAATACAAATTGGTCACTAATATCTTTTGGATGAATCTTACCTTATAAAACCGGATTTAATTATTTTTTAAATAATGAAAAATGGTTTTGAAAGATTGAAATACAGATTGCTAAATACTCAAGAGCATGTGTTTACTCTTAAGATCATTTCACAGAATCACAAAGCACTATCTGCTTAAGTTGCCTTTAGGGCCGACTATGTAAATTTAGTATGTAAATAATACCATTAATATGTATTAATTTCAAATTACATTCATTAATCTTTGCTGTACTTTGGGTGGCAGCCCTGCAGCAATTTTATGTCATTAGTATTTTTAGCAAGAAAACAATAAGTAATAATAACAAATTAGTACTATTTATTTGCTAGTTAGGTAATATGTGCATTCATGTTTTAGGGGTGGTTTAATGCAAGCATTATAAATTAATAATAAAATAACTTAATTGTCCAGAAAAAGAAATATCAGCAAAAAAAATAAAAAATTCAAGGAAAATCCTCACCGAAAAAGCAGGACTCCCGCAAACTGGCAGGTGGTGTAAAAAATTACAATAACCCTAAATTAAAGTCCTCACTATAAAGATAGTACAAGAAGCCTGGTTGGGTTTAGCAGAAGTCACCTAAGCTGCCCACCTTGGACACTTAAATATTTTAAAAATGACAAAAAGTTTCCATTCTTGCCAAAGATTAAGAATTTCATAGTCTTTGAGTAAGTAACGTGAAGGGTATGAAACCCATATTATTTTTTTCCCACTGGCTCATTACTAGCATGCTATTTGTACTTTTTCTAACATGTTTTAAAAAAAGATCTACTAAAAGGATTTTGATGTTTAATCCTAGACTACCGGATTTTTGACAAGAGTGCAAACTTTGCTATTTTTTATATATTAACAGCCTGTGATTTGGCCAATTGAATAGGGCTCTATATAAGCAGATAGCATGTTTTTTTTACAGAAGTTTTTAGTTAGTGAACTTCTATCCAAAAGCAAGGTCTTTACTAACTAAAAACTTATTTTAAAAAAATATGCTATGTGCTTATATAGAGCCCTATTCAATTGGCCAAATCGCAATTTAACAAGGCTGTAAATTCTTCAGACTTATATTTGAATTAACAACTATTTTATTCTTACTCCAATGCCAATAATTTTCCTCTGTTGTTGGTTAACTAGCATTCTACATTTGATGATGAATAAGTAGTCATCTGATGATATACTGTATACAGAATTAATAGTGTCACTTAGACCATGGACTGGAGATCCCTGGTATATGTACTTCTAGCAGGTGTTCTGTTTTAATGAGAGGATAAACCAAAGCCACACATATTAAGTTGCATTAGTGTAATGTAAAGCAGGAGTCCCACTGCCAAATAGGTTGGAACAAAAGTCAGACTTCTTACAAATCAAATGAGAAAATAAGAGAAATAATAATTTGAGACAAAATTCCGGGAAAGAGTACAGTGCAAATACACAATATGGAGAATTCTGAAATTCACATTAACTCTGTTAGCACTGAACAACTTGGTGTGGTGGGAAGACTTTGAATGCAGAGGAAATGTCTATCTACACAATGGGAATATGGCAGATCCAACTGCCTATGCTTTCAACAGAACTCATGTGAAATCCACCTTCCTGAAAAAAGTTAGAAAAAGCTACGAAAAGAAATTGGATCCACACAATAAAGATTAGTTCCATATTAAAAATGTAAAGTTTGCATGTATTTTTTTATTTGGTTTTCTGAAAGCATTTTGCCTATTATCATGTATTTAATAGACAATACAGAAAAATGTAACCACGGTGGTTGTTCAAAGAAGTCTATTTTAAACAAAGGAAAAAGTACAAATTCCCTTTATTAGAGGGATAGGTGCATTGTTTCAAAAATAACACAAATGGATTTCAAGAAAAAAAAACGAAATTATTTTTATGTTTTTGTAAGAATGTCAGAACATAAGGTATTTCAGACTGACCAATTGCCTATCAAATCCGTTACCACAAAAGGCCAGCATGACAGCAACTTGGATGTAGAAACCTGAATTATTCTTCTAAACAGATAAACACTGTCAGCCAAGAACACTCAGGCAGCCTTAGAGTTTCAAACCTGTCTGATTGTGAGCTGTCAAAAACCTGATCTCAGATCTCTCAAAGGGACACACATTCTGTCCCACCACTAACTGGGTCAGATCCAATCATACTCAGACTAAAAAGAAATATTCAGAAGACCAGAACTGAAACAATATCTAGTCAAAAAATAGCTTGTTTTGAAAAAAAAACAACATAATGCAACTAAATGGAACGGACAAGCAACAGGATGCATAATAACCAAAGCAACTATATAACGATTGTAAGACATTTAAACCTGCAGTCTACTTTTATGATTAGTATTACTTTTTATATCTAGAATATTCCCAGCACTGTGCAAAAAACTTACAATGGATATATGAAAGATATAGATACTGGTATTGAAGGAAAATATACTGTATACACAAAGGATGAAGTGTTACAGAACTCTTATAGAGCTTCTCTGTTGCTGCATCGTTCAGTCATGTCCAACTCTTTGTGACATCATGGACCGTAACACACCAGGCACATCTTTTTGTCCATGGTCATGCTCATCCACTTGGTTTTCATGTCAGAGATAATGGAGTGGGTTGACAGTTCCTTCTCCAGTGGGCCACAGCATACAACTCCTAGTAATCCTAGGTGGTCTCCCATCCAAGTACTGACCAGGCCCAACCCTTCTTGGCTTCAGGGTGGTGTGACCTCTTGGTTCCCTGACTGGAATCGAACATAGCTTGCAGCAGTGAAAGCACATAATCCTAACCACTGGACCACCATCTCAATCATTCAGCAAAGCTATTTTCTCAATACACATGGTTCAAGAAGTTGAGACCCTACTTGTAACATATACAGTCTCTGAGATGAACGGGTCTGCAGAGACAAAGGTGGGGACAGTTTAGGGGTTTATGGCCCAATGGTTGCTTATAATATGTTTACAAATGATAATGTGTATTAGGAAGCTGTATAAACATGGCAGAAAAGTTGGTTTCATATGAATATAATAATGTAAAGGGTTTAAAGCAATGAACACAATGGACTACTTTATCTGGGGATTCCACAAAATAGACACAAATCAACAAAAGACCTATAAGCAAGATTACAAGAAGTTAATGATTAAAGAGGGAAGACGAAAGTCAAGTGAAGAATATTTGGAGTAATTGGTGGAGTATTTGAAGACAAGTTGTGAGATACAGGATTATGACCAGGATCTTGAATATGAGCAACAAATGATAACAATGGGTGACAGCAAAAACATTTAAAAATGATTGGTGTGAGAATAGACAGGTGAAGGGGAGACTGATAAAGACGGTGTTAAATATTCTACAAAATGACGGAGTGAATAAGCTTATATTGTTTGAAATAGTAATGCGTTTTTGAGATGTTTCATAGGTGAGCACTGCAGTAAGGTGTAGGATATGAAGCAAAACAAGGTGAGTACATCCCAGAGGCAGCTGACTTTGGACGTTGTTGACATCAACAATGATGTCTCTTTTAGATGTTGGGTAGATCAGTAGAAGGGGAGCTCAGTAGTAACTCAGTATTTAAAATGTAAAGATTTAGACTATGATGTAATTAAGGAAGTTTTATCATTTAGGGGAGGCCTTAGCTAACACAACATAATAATGTATAGGAATATATTTGAGAAGAGATATAATTTTGAATGCCATCAGCCATCGGGTGGGGCCAAACCTGAGCCTTGCAGTAACCCCATAGAAAGTGGTAGTAGAATAATTAGTATGATAAGACTGAAACCAGAGAGCTAGGTCATTGGACTACAGGTATTTTGCAAGCAAAGGGAGTGATTAGCTGGGTCAAATAAAGCCCAAAGGTCCAGGATGAGAAGTGGTCATTAGTTTTATTTGTGAGTATGTCATATGATACTTAGAAGAGTGTTGTTTCAGTAGATTTAGTTTCTAGAGTTTAGAAATTCAAATGAAGCACTGAATGAAAAGAGAAAATGAGTTTGGTGCTTGTATTGTATTATAGAGAAATGATTCCAGTAAATATTGGAAGGTTATGGAGGTAAGATATCTATGACTACTAGAAAAACAAGGCTGGATAAATAAACTTGTTTGAATAATGATACAAACAAACTTGTGCAAACATTTGAAAAGTTAAGCTCAGCTTTAATTGATGCAGTTGAGAGAAAGAGAAGTAGGGTCTAGATCAACTTATTTTTTTACTAGCAAAATTCCCTAGAAGTACAAATATTTCTTCTTTGTTATGCTTTTCTGCTTAGAAATGTGTCATCTGCACCAAAACTGTTCTAGGGAAAGAGGAAGTTTGGTATTATCCCATAGCTGTTGTGCAATAGCAGTATAGGACTAAAATATCTCAAATAGTGAAGTATAATTATTATTGTTATTATTATTATATCACTTACACTGGTGTTTTCACTTCATTTTACATTTATTCACATTATAAAGTGCGTTTATATGAAGTGCATGCCAAGCTTAAAAACAATGAACACTCAAATTCAATATAGGCTGAGGGTCCAGTTTAAGTCTGCAATATATAGTTCTATGATCCTATAAACAATGTGCTAGTCTCCAGTGATCACTAGCAGGTAAGAGAACAGGTGACTTATTTGTGTTATAACAAAAGTATGGCTTGCCTGTGGCCAGTGAATTCTAATGTTGTAAAACACTTGAGGCCTCATTCAAATGCGATTTGGCCAATTGAATAGGGCTCTATATAAGCACAGAGCATGTTTTTTGACAGAAGTTTTTAGTTAGTGAAGACCTTGCTTTTGGATAGAAGTTCATTAACTAAAAACTTATGTAAAAAAAATATGCTGTGTGCTTATATAGAGCCCTTTTCAATTGTCCGAAACGCATTTAAATGAGGCCCTTGGTAAGAAAACAAAGTTTCCATGTGACTGGTGATAGCTTAAGTATCTTGAATCTACAAAAATGGGGCAAAATAATTGTAATACGTTTCCTAGACAAAATAATGTCTTTTGAAATCATACTTATTTTATTTTCTACTTTAGCTGTACTAATGTATGAAAATACATGATAAATTATCTAATTTATCTTCTTCTGTTAAATAATGAAAATGATTTCTGCAAATTGGAAATAAGAGTTATTGTACTGATATGGGAATGCATGTAAAACAAAGTACCAAAGCTAATGATGTAGCAACAAGAATATTGTTCAGTATTTTCATTTCTATGCAAGATTGATAGAAATAGAACAAAAGCAATAATTCAGGTTGCAGGTTCGGTAAAGTTGCTTGTCTTTCCACATCAAAGCTTATGCCATGTGACCAAGGCAGCAATTAAAATATAAGAGAGAGGGGCAGCAGGTTTGTAAGGGTTAGTGTCTGCCGAGAAGGAAATTATAGAGAATGTAAGCAGTGATGGCAGTTGACATTTCTGGGGAAATGATGTAAACAGAAACTAATGAAGGCTTAAATATCTGAGAGCATGAACATTTCTGTAGACAACTGTGATGTTATCAAATAATTGTAGATAAAAGACAGGTTTGTTAGTACAGTATATCTGATTATTTTAAAATGTTCCCAGCTCTTATGAGGTCCCTTTTGATGATGATTGTACACGACTTCAGATTATAACAAAATATAATAAAAACACATTAGCAATTAGTTTGTTCTGCATTATGAGAAACATCTATCTATCTATCATGTATATATACGTATGTATATATATATATATATATATATATATATATATATACATGTTCGCCAAAACACCATTATATTTGAAGTTGTATTGTTAATTAAATGTATTGTAATAAATATAAATGATCTGCCATTGTATAGACAATATGTAGAACAAGTAATCATTATGCCAAGGTTTGGCCCCGCTCAGTGTCAGTCCATGTCTTTTTCTATTCTAGCTAATTCTATTTTCCACATTAAAAAAATCTGCAAATAAATTTGCACACATTATATTGCCATTTTGGCCTACTAATGATGTCCTACTAGGGGTTTTAACAAACATTTGTCAAGCTTTCGTCGGTGACTTTTTCGATGCTCGTTATGTAGTCTCAAGACATAAAGGATTATTGCTCGGATAGCTCATAAGAACGGCCATTAGTATTCATGGACATTGTACCTGCTATACAAGCACAGTGCTGTGTCCAGCCACACTTCCTGGGAGACGGGATGGTGGCAGGTGGGGTCAGCCCACCCGGGAAGAGGACAGCTGTTAGCGCCGGCTCCAGCTTTTGTCAGCATTAATGACCTGCAACTGACACCTCATTGTAGACATTCTTGTTGAATTGAATCTGAATAATTACTACCTGTCAGCCTCTATTTACAGTAGCAGATTTTCCAAAAAGCCATCTCAGTAGCAAAAGTGACAAAGAGAGAGTGAAGATGTAGTACATTTTTTTTTTTCATTCGATTTTGATTGATTTAATAAATTGCTGGTTTTTATCCAAGGTTGGAGTGACAGCAAGTCTAGTGCTGAATCCATAGACAGATTCCAATTCATTTATATATTTAATTGAGAACAATAAATCATGCATTTGGATGGAACACATATTTATAAAGGCAGGCATACGGCCTTCCAACATTAGTTATCTTCTTCAACATATCATGTTTTTAAAGCATAAGGATAATGATGGCAGCAAGTCATGTGCTTGAATAATGATGTATGTCTTTACTCCAGCATTTCTCTAACAGCATTTATACTGCAAGACATTCCTGAAATCCAGGCTCGTGTGTTCTATGTCTCATTATCTACTTAGTGTGTGGATTTTAGATCACCATAATAAAATGATGAGATCAGTACACAAAGCTGTTATCAGTCAAATTGTCATCAGGATAGGCTGGATCAGATATTCTATTCTGATGACAATTTGATATAAAATACTCTTAAAGTAATGAAAGTTAGGTCAGTTGCACATTTATAGCCTTATTAAATTGCGATTCGGCCAATTGAATAGGGCTCTATGTAAGCACACAGCATATTTTTTTAACAGACATTTTTAGTTAGTGAAGATTTTGCTTTTGGATAGAAGTTCACTAACTAAAAACTACTGTAAAAAAATATGCTATGTGCTTAAATAGAGCCCTATTCAATTGGCCGAATCGCAATTTAATAAGGCTGTTAATGTGTAAATATACTCCGTAATTAAACAGATGTATCACTTTAACATAAAACAACTTACATGTTAGTATTTGCAAAAAATAAGGCGTTGAAATGAGTGATCTGAGCATGTTGGAGATGAAACTAGCATCACAGAAGTAGTCCTATTACATAAACCATGTTTGAGTTTTTTCTCTTCTTTTTTTAAGTCCAAAATCATGTTTGCTCCTAATAATTTAGGGAAACTGGAGATAGCCTCAGTAATTAATCTAATTAAGATTTGGAAATACTAATATACCTATAATTTGTATGTTGCCAACATCTTTAAATATGGTCAGTGTTGCTTTTTAACTATGCAAAAGAAATAGAAACTCAAATATACATATCTTGCTCCAAGAATTGACATTTTGCCTCTTTAATTATACTGTGCTTTTGCTAAATCCCTAAAGTAAGTAGGATTTCCAAAAAAAGTACTTTGCTCAGGTTATATCTCTATAAAAATATAGGGCCTAATTCAATTGCCCAATTCGTAAATTTATACACACTTAAAATCACTCTTAATATTGCTACATATTCGGCAAATATTACTTACTAGCGACTTGCCCGTCAAAAATGACAGGGCAATAAAATTTGAAGCCATTGAATGCTGTTTGACACACAATGTAAACCTTTTTGTAGTCTGAGGACCTTCGGCGCTCATTGCGAGCCTCTCCTCTCATCTACTTTTGCTCCTCTGAGCACCTTCGTCACTCATCAGAAAGCGATATATATATATATATATATAGTTATCTATATTTAGTTAACTGATAATGAATTAATAAGTTCTTGAATAAATTTATATACTTTACCTATTTGTAATTAATATATCCAGCAATCAATAGCTTGAAGAGCTAACAATCTGTTTGTATTTTCCGGCAGCATACAATGTACAGTTTGAGTGTTGGTGCCCTGATGATAAAATGTAATGAATGTCCCAACTGTGCATTAGAAATAGGCTGCGTGCGCGAGGGCAAACCATTTATTTAGTTGTGTAAAGCTCCATTGTAGATTAGTAATGTTATTAATGTGTTACGCGGCTCGCAAGCATTTTCCGTAATTTGTAATAGTGTATTTTGTAGTTCCTACATTCCTTTGTGAAAGTGCTACGCATTTGGCAGTGTTTTGCGTGGTCCGGGGTCGTGTAGCCTCGTTTTCAAATTTTTTAGCGGCCATTTTTTTTCTTGCTTAGGCAATTTTCGAGTGATGAAAGTCGTCAAAATCGCATTAAATTCGCATTCCACCTCACTCCCAGACGTTCTGGCTGTTCCCCCGTGCTGTGTGTGATATTTTTGTTGTATTTTTTTTTTATTTTCTTTGTGTTTTTTGGGTTTTCGCGGTTTGGCCGTTAATCTCGTAATTTTTTATTTCTAAGTCCCACGTTTGTCAAGTGCTTGGAGGCTAAATCCTGCGTGTTTCATTGCCTTGCACCTTGGGCGCTCATTGCCTTTGTGCTGCGAGTTTTAGTGCCTTAACAGCTCACCTCGCTATGCGAGGCTTGCACCAATCAAAGCGTGACAACGTCTCGCAGTTTGACAATTATTATATGTGATTGGCACTGATGAATTCTTAAGTCAATAGAATGCATATAAACATTTATAAAAAAAAAAACACCCAAAGCCAATTTTATGAGTTCAAGGCATTTGCAAGTAGCTAATAGAATATGGCCCATAGTGTCATCCCATAAGCAGTCATGCTGTGCTTTGCATAGCCTCATCAGCTGAATTACGTATTATGGGTAATACTAAGTAAAATGTCTTTAAGCATTAACTACCTACTTTAAGCAAGTCATTTAGATTTAACCAGTTCAGGGCATGCAGTTCTTTTATATTTGCAACACATCAGTTGACACGGACAGTCTCTAACACAAGTCTTTAACACAAGTCTTGTACTATTCAAGTTCTGGTAGCAGAAAATGCTTACAATAAAGAGATATTGTAGTTAAGATACAGTACGTTCTTAGGCGGGGTGTTCAGCTTTTGAAAAGTGACCTTGTTAGATGATGGAAAGAATTGTTCAGAGACAGAGAGTGCCTCTTGAGATCAAGTGGAGTGATGCGTATCAACTGAAGACACTAAAGATTTATTGTGTGTGGCAAAAGAAACACAGATCTTCGCTTGTGCAGTAAGTGCTTTTGACATCGTACACAGTTAAGGATGATTGGATACTGTGGACTAGAAAGTGTTTAGCTGTAACAAAAAAAAAACATTCCCACCACACCATCTTTGCTGAGTATTGAACCTTGCCATTAGGAATCATTTTATGATAAGGTGTTCAAATCTATAAATATATAAAGTAAGCCTTGCCACACTTTTAGGGCCATATTCTATTAGCTACTTGCAAATGCCTTGAACTCTAAATTTGGCTTTGGGTGTTTGTTTTTTTATAAATATTTATATGCATTCTATTGACCTAAGAATTCATTAGTGCCAATAAGTAATATTTGCCAAATATGTAGCAATATTAAGAGTGATTTTAGGTGTGTATACATTTATGATTTAGGCAATAGAATAGGGCCCTTAGTCTAGCAATTTCAAGATTTGCAAGATCTTAATATTTTGTGAAACGTCAATTGATCCAGAGGAAGGTAAACAAAAAAAAAACATTTCAAACGCTGGCAATTGTTTCATTAGGTGAAAGAATTTCTTCCTGATTCCAAAAACTGTCAATCAGATAGTCTCCTGGATCAATATCCTACCTATTTTAGTGTTTAATCAGATATATATATATATATATATATATATATATATATATATATATATAATCCAATTTAAAGTAATCTATTAAATCTGCTGTCACAATCTATTTTGTCAGTAAATTCCATAATCTGATTGCCCTTACTGTGAATAACCCTTTTTTTCTTCTAACCTCAAGGGGTAACTCTTTTCAACTATAATCTTCCTTTCAAGAAAAGTTAATGTCACCCTTTTTTGTAGAGAAAATAAGGCTAATGTAGTTAGCCTCTCTTCATAACCAAATCCCTCCACCACCCCTTATTCATTTTGTTAGCCTTTTCTGGCTCTACAATGTCATTTTAAAGTGATGCCCAAAATTGTACACCATATTCCAAATTCGGTTTTACTAGCCGTTTATATAGTGGCAGAATAACTCTTGCTTCATTTGCTTCTATACTCTTATTGCATACTAATATTTTGTTTGCATTTGCTGCTACTGCCTGACATTGAGCTCTGCTACATAGGTGACGGTCCATAAGCATTCCTAAATCTGTCTTCTTTAGAGATATTTTACACGTTTACAAGCTCTTTTAATTGCATAAAAACGTACTTGTGGCTTCATTATTTGTTTTAAAGCAGACATGCCTCACCTATTATAGTTTTTAAAGTTGCTTACTCATTTAATGAAATCAGTGTTTAACAGATGGTTTAAGGTGCAGCACATTGTACGGCACACATCCTGTTTTCTATATCAATTCATCCACATTATGCATTATGTGTATTTAAATTATGACAAGAAGGAGGACATAACATAGAAAAATATTTCATTTTGCGTATGTACTGGAATAAATGAATTAAGCATTACAATCCTACCCACTGGTAGAGAGGCAGTGCCCACCTTATTGAAACTCCAAGCACAGGCCAACAGAACCACATATCCAAATTAACTTGTCACGTGTCTTGCATCTTATGCCAAAGGTCTTAAAATTAACTCCAGAAAATGATATATGTGTAGGAGTAGTGAGGTGTGTAGGTTTTGTTTTTAGGGAGACCTCCAGAAAAATTCTTAGCTATGGTTACCGCTCTGATCTAACTATCCATTCCATTGAAGCTACAATTTTTAAAAAATACAGTATACTCACAGTTATCCGGCACCCATGGGGATTGGAAGGTGCCGGATAAATGTAGTTTATGGTTGCTTGAGTCATTATTGAAAGAGGGCTAGATAAGCTGCACATAGGATGCTCTGCTAAGTATATTTGTCAGTGAGGGCTGTTCTAGCAGCAGCAGCTTTCACTCCTCACTTACACACAGGTATGTTCGGCTGGAGGGTGCGGTGCTGATCCTGGGGAATGTAACGCCAACACTGCCCTGACTCAGTCACTCATGCCTGTCTGCTTCCAGGTAAAACTGAATTGCAGAGACATACAGTGGATACAATCTAGGTGCCTGTAAGCATTTTGTGGCATGACAACCTGGCTCCTGGAATTTGTTGTGCCCTGTAAAAAGTAATTTTTATTTAAAGTACAGTATTCAATTTTTTTGCTGGTTGCTTGAGAGTTTCGGTTGCTTGAGTTCTGGTTAACTGAGAGTCTACTGTATAAGCAACACCTTTCTTAAGGTGGGTTAACTCCTCCAGTTTCAGTCATTAGTTCTCCCATTGCAACATACTGGGGATCTGTAGGCTCTTTCACTTACTACAGAACTTGGAGCTTTTTAACCCATTGAGTTGATCATTAAGCACATCAGCTAACATAGGGCCAGATTCCGTGATCCATTTCACCCCTAAAAAATTGTTGGATATTTGTGGGTTTTAGACTGTTCTGCAATTAATTATAATGTATTTATATGCTTTCCAATATTTTTAAAGTACAGTATTGCATGTTAAGGCTCTAATAATTGATTGAAAAATGCCTTGCGGGTCTTTCTTGAGTACTTGTAATATTTTTGACAGAAAAGTGATTCTTTTTTTATTTGCAAGTTTGAAAACATTTGTGAATTAAAGCTGCAAGACTAAAAGAATATCGATTTTGTGTAACCTTGATTGGTTTGCACTCATAAATCTTTAACTGTGCTAAAACCAATGAAGTTCTAAGACCTGTTTTGCTCGTTTGGTCAGGCCTGGCCTGATTGTAGGTGGGGAACTCGTAATCTGTGGCAATTTTCAGAATGGTTTTAAGTGTGGGCAAGAATAAAAGACAAATACTACAATGCAAGTGGAGAGATTCTTAGTGAATCTGACCCCACTGCCTCTTGCTTTATCCCACATAACCGCAGTTGCTGTTGAAATTGTTTAACATCTCTGCAGCTTCTTCCTGTTAATTCCACATAATGAAATGAAAGAGGATGCAGGTTTGCTAGTGTTTATACTAACCATGCTAACCAATGCTTTTTATATTATGTTTTACAGAAATCTTGCTTACATTGATTTAAACTACAGCAATGGGAATAATAATAGATGTTAAATCATTAATCCTTTTTACAATAATATTTTTTTTCCATGGTAAAAGGGAAATGAAAGTCCTCAAAATTGTTGGTCACCATCATTTACTTGTTTGAAAATCATGTGGGAAGATGTTTGTATTGTTAAATTTGAGTTGGTTAATGTGATGGGGCTGAATGTCACACTGATTATATTGTATCTCTATTGAATTTTATATTTTAGTTTTATTATGCAGAGAGATAGCACTGTGGTTTATGCAACTGCCTTTGATATGGTATGTTGTGAGCTCAAATCCTATTTCATCCTTTGCTTTACATTAATATTTTTAATTTGTTAGGTATTTTTCTCATCTCGTGCCTAATACTTTACAGATTATATTTGTTTTCTGTTCTTTCCTGTTATGTAAATAAATATAATGTTAAAAAAGGAAGGACTGTGCTGTTTAAACTTACAATCGTTCACGTCACATGCAGTTGCCTTAACCACAGTTCTGTATTTCTATATGACTTGCAATAGATGAAACTTCGAAATAACTAATATTAGAAATGCTCACTTACTTATTCAATCTGCTCAGCTGGTTCTAATCAGTGCCATCACGCGGTACAGGGTCATTAGGTATACAGCCAAATCAGTGATTCAGAGGAGGACACAGTCTAAAACCCAACTACAAACGCAATCAATTTAGCTGTGATTTCAAAAAGGAAAACACTTTTTCTATATGCTTGTCATCACCTGTACTTTAAATTTATACATGTTTTCTAGTATTTCAAAACATGCCCAATTACATGCATGAAAGGCAATTTATGATTTATCTTAACCTATAGTATGATGATTTTCTTCTGAAGATAGCAGATGCATTTTAACTTAACTACGAACACTATCACCCACTTTTAAATTCTAAACTTTTAAGACCTCAGTTTGTGTGGATAAGTTTATTTTTTTTCTTGGATGACTGGAGTACATCAGGGTTCATCATGCATAAAGAACTATAGATTTCTATGGTAATTCATAACGCTCTGCAAACATAAGATGAAAACTTTGGCAGTAATTCAAGCAAGATTTGGAGCTACTAAACAAGAATATGACAAATTCTATTTTTAGGTAAAAATATTGCACTGAACTTTATTAAAACCAGATCAAGTAATTGATAACTTGTTTCCAAACAGTTAAATGACAAAATTGAAACTTTTTACTCAACAGGATTTTGAGTTCATTTATGGTTAGTTTAGTAAAATTGTTGGTGTAATGCAACATATATTCTGTTGTATATATATATGTATATATATATATATATATATATATATATATATATATATATATGCAACAGAAAAGGTAGAACTAGTAGAAAACTGAGTGATATCCTCAATAATATTAGTACTTGGCCAAGTAGCGCAACATATAACTGGCTTATCCTGTATATAATGATAGGAGAATATATCAGCAATAATGATTAATATTGTGAATAAGGAATTCAAAACCCAAAAATTATGTATATAAATATATAAACCTGTGAAGAAAACCAGTATGCAAGAAAATGGTCAGTAAGCAAAAATAAACAAGAAGAATAGATATGCCCGTCTTAATATACATATCAAAAAGATAAAATTATTATTATTATTATTATTATCTTTATATAGCGCCAACATATTCCGTAGCGCTGTACAGGGGTTTAGTACATGGCAAAAAACAAACTTAACACCTTATAAAGAATGGGGGGCCCTGTTTTTGAGCATATAATTAAATGTACATAGTGCTTGTTTCCAAGACACGGACACACGATTGAAAACTCGCAAACTTACAATCTAAAATGTTTAAAATAATATTTATATGTGTGTATATATATATATATATATATACAATCCAACCTTGGCTTTGCATAAAAGCTGTTTAATGCAGCAAGCATAAGCTTAAAGGAAGCTATGTTTGAAATGGTTTATGGATTAAAGAGCGAGGCATTTGTGGGCACATTTACATGTCCCTGCTCAGCTTCCCAGAGTGCAGTGCAATTGTTTTTCTCAGAATTCTTAGCGGGAAACATGTTTTTTTAACTTGTTTTAGACATTGAAATGTGAACACAAATGTACTATTTATATACTATATATATGTATATATAAACAAATGAGGGGATTTAGAGATTTATATTAAATAAAGCAGGTCTGGAGAACTTTTTGGGGGGTTGGTGCCACTGGAAAACATTGAAACACAAATAATACAAGTAAATCCACCAAAAAAATATTGGGGGCCACACAAAATCTCAATATATTTATAGGGATTATGAACTCATAGATATTGCTCTTCCCCATTATGTAGAGCAGTCAAAATCAAGTAGAAATAATTTTGATGTTATGCTTTTTTTTACTGTTTATAATGTTTTAAGATGGTACCGTGTTAGTTTTTAAGTCCTCATCATGTCTAATTACCTTGTTGCTACCCCCAATTTAGCTGTACCATTAGTTTATAGGAAGAAAAAGCTGGTAGCTCTTTGGTCTTGAAGGGACATCACAAGCAGCCTCTAAATGCGCTTACAATCCCTTCACTGCAATAATACATTTCATCTTTTTTCCTTTTCGGTAATTATGTTTGGGGAACCTAAAAGGAAATAGCTGACATGTTTTCTTGCATCATATGGGGTACATGAGCATTCTCAGGGTGCTTGGGATGCATGCAACAGTAAAGGGAGGCAGCTGAAGGAATAACTGCTATAAAACACTTATGAAAACTATTTCTATAATTCCAAAAGTTGTTTTTTCCACTTGATTTTCAGTGCTTTGTTTTTGTGGTAAAGTAAGAGAACACTGTGCTGCCAATGTATCAATTATTTCTTAAGATATCTTCATGGATTATAAGGAGAGACCATTTATTTTTATGGATACACATTCGGAAGGATGCAGAAAAAACATTACATAAAGAATTATTTAGGAGATAAATAATGTGTAACGTATAGCTTTTATAAACATTTGGAAGCTTTAGCTGATATATATGATACCTTTAATAAAGCAATGGTTGTCTGGAATAATGTAGCTGATACTTTCTGATATGCTATATTTATAGATAAACACTCATACACTTGTACATATTTTATATGTATGTATATTGTAATTTGAGAATAGGAACATACCCAGGAAAAGGAGTAGTAGTAAATGGAGAGCTGGACTCCGAATGGGCCTAGTGCAATTAACGACACCTGCTCCAGAGCCTACATTATTATCTGGAACCAGTTCATTACCATGTAAAAGATCAGTAACATAATATAGGAACTGGGGTACAAATTGTCCCAGTGGTGCACTTACCCTTTTACCTTAATGTGTCTGTGTATGTCACTCCCTCCTTTAACTAGTTTGTAGGCTTTTTGGGGCATGTACTTTATAACCCATTGTTTATCTTTATGTAACATGCCCTTACCGTATATTAATATATAGTTATTTTGCACCTTGTCTAGATAAACTCTGTGCACATAGATGGTACTATACCGATAAAAATATATGCATAGTGTGAATATACTCAATGTAGTAAACAGAAGTCAAGATTTGCTGGATGTTTCTCAGGGCACAGTTGGGCATGGCAAAGCAAAAACAGTTTTTTCAGACCCCTTTGTTTAGGTATACACTAAACTATGGTTCCTTGTAATGTCTCATCCTATCATGAACCTTCAACGTTGGGGCATGTTGCAAATAAAACTCCAAGATTACAATCTCTGTATTCACTAAGAATTTTAACTAGGTATTCTCTTCTAAATAGCCATGACATTTCATCATCAGAAGATGGATAGGTGCCATAATTAAAACTTATTTTATAACTGTCATTTTTACTGTAATAAAAAATGTAGAAAATATTTATGATTTTAACCATTCAACATAATTTATATTACAATAAACATATTACTTTATCTTATTCACTATTCAACATCTAATATCTATTAAATTAGACATAATACTTTATTATATTTCCTGTGCAATACCTGGTATCTATTTTAATAGAAGCTTTGAGATAAAAAATATATTTGTGTTGTGTTGAGCTTTTCCATAGTTAGACACAACATAGTTACAAGTCCCTAAACAACAGTTGCTCAATTTATTGTCTCACATATTATTTATTTTTTGGAACATCAGCAAATATATTTATTGTCACTTCCTGCTCTTGATAAGTGTGTATTGTTCACAAAACCATTAGCATGTGACAGATCTGAATTTGTTTTGTCCAAATCCCCTGTGGTCGGGGAAATACACTGTCAGAAATTTGGACATTTACATGAATTATGAAAAATATAGAAAAACAATTACAGGAAAAAGCACTTCCTAGCACCCTCTGATTTATTGGGAGGTGATGTATTTAATTATATTTTGTATTTTACTTCTGACTAAAAAATGTATTCAAAAGGACAGTTTTATTATTATTTAACTATAACTTGTGTTAGGGTATATTGAAATAAGTATGTTTACAAGTTTAACAAAGTTGTATTATATCCTTGCTTTATGTCAGCCCTTGTTAAAAAATACAAAAATGGGTCCAAGGTTTCAGGTGCCTTGGGAATGCTTTACACCCTAGTATACATCTCAGTCCACATGGTGGACAGACTGACAGTGGCCTCAACCGTAAGGTTTGAAACTGCTGCCATATTGCCCTTAGTGTAACTAATTAATAAAATGAGATATTTTATGCACTGATAAATTAGTTCCACAAAATTAGATGAGCAACAGTTCTTTAAAGGTATATGCAAGTGAGCTGGATAATGAATGTATCTCATAGTGTATGAAAAAAATAATTTTGCATGAAAAAATACCAAAATAAACATTTAAGCAGTTACCCTAAAGTCTGCTGAAGTTGTTGCATTTACAAACTGTTTTCTATCAATGTTGACACCCCCTGAAAATCACAGGGAAAAATAGCATACATAATACATTGTGTCTTTTTGGTCTGTGAATTGAGCTGCAGCTTTCCTTTATATTTCTGCAATACCCAGAACAAAAATGAACCCTCTCTCAGGAGCCTAGCTCAATCAAAACTTCTGCTTAGCAGCATTTTTTATAAATCTGATCACAAATATAACATGTGAAAAGCCCACACAGAACCACTAACAACAGAAACTTTAATTTTTATAGACCCTTACTATTGTTTTAGAAAAACGTAATTTTTCAACCCACCCCAGTATCTCTGCCATAAATACTAAGTGGATCAGCATGCTGTCTTGCGGTCCATGAGGTCACGGAGAGTTGGACATGACTGAGCGACACAAACAAAAACAGTTTTTCTTCAACAATAATTTACCAATTGGCAAAAATGGTAAAATTGACCAGCCTGTGGCCCTCATTCAATGGCAATTCGGCCAATTGAATAGGGGTCTAAATAAGCACATAACATATTTTTTTAAAGAAGTTTTTACTTCGTAAACATCTATCCAAAAGCAAGGTTTTCACTAACTAAAAACGTATTTATGCTTATTTAGAGCACTATTCAATTGGCCAAATCGCAATTGAATGAGGGCCTGTGAGTATAAATAATAACATTACTAATAAAAAGCAAACAAGGCAAGAACTTCTTCTGGGTACTTTTTGCAATTTTTATATTAGTGTGTTGTTTAATTCATTATCTTAACTTTGATTATCATAATGTCTCATATTCCTTTCTCCAGATTTGTGTTTTTGTATAACTTATTTTAAATCTGTTTTTAAAATGACTATACTTGCTGTCTTGTTTATTTGTTTTGGTCATAGGTTGTCAAACTGAAAGTTGTATATTTAAAATCCATATTCTTACATTTATTATACAACTTTGTGTTTGCTTCCATGAAATAAATACGGAAAGGCAGCTTTTTTTCTGAACAGCTTTGCTCATGTAGTTAGGACCAAAAACATTTCCGTGTACATTAGCCTCATCATTTAAGTTTAATTTGTACCACCCTTTGGGAGAGTTGGAAGTGAATCATGTGACCACTGCACTGTCCAAATGGCATAGTGTCAAACAAGGAAGCCCATCTTAATGCTGACAGCTTATTCCAATTACTGCTTCTCTTGCTGACTACATGGCCATTAAATGTTTTATTTTCCTTTGTCTAGTTTGACCTCTTCCCATAAATGACTGGTAAAATATGGGTAGGTGGGACGTGTATGATTAAACTGAAACAGAATGTTAAAAATCAATAGTAATTATAACTGAAGCATTGAAATGTACTATTTGCTAAAAAAAATATTTTTAAAAAGCTACCGTAATTTGTTTCCACAGTGAAAGTCACTTGGGAAGTTGAACTTCCCAAGCCTTATTAAATTGCGATTTGGCCAATTGAATAGGGCTCTATATAAGCACAGAGCATATATATTTTTACAGAAGTTTTTAGTTAGTGAACTTCTATCCAAAAGCAAGGTCTTCACTAACTAAAATCTTCTGTAAAATAATATATGCCCTGTGCTTATATCGATCACAATTTAATAAGCCTGATAGGGTTTTTAAAAAATAAAATATATATGTAGATGTAACCTTAGTTAATTCACATGTTTTGCTTTATTGCAATGAACACAACAAGCTAATTCAGAAGCAAAAAAAAATATATTTACTGGATTAACTAGCTTCTAGATTAAGGTCAAGAAACTTTGTAGTCAATTGCAGAAACCTTCACTGCATTTACATGACTTTCATTGCTTTTACAAAGACTGTTCAATGTTAATGGTGTCCATATAGAACCGTGATGCTTTCTCTATAAGAATCCTCCTATTTTTTTAACTGATATTTTTTTCATACATACAGATTATAAACTTAATCAAATAATAATACATAGGCATAAAAGAAAATCATTTTTTTTTATTATTATGTGTGTGCTTGCTGGACATGACACAGGAAAGGAAATCCAACCTTTTAGTTCCTGTGTGTGTGTCGTACAGTCATGTCCAACTCTCTGTG
Organism: Discoglossus pictus; assembly: GCA_027410445.1. NCBI lineage: Eukaryota > Metazoa > Chordata > Amphibia > Anura > Alytidae > Discoglossus > Discoglossus pictus. Next base: position 232,847,161 of record CM050163.1, read on the forward strand.
ACCTCATAGACCACAACACACCGTGCTGATCCATTTGATATTCATGGCAGGGATACTGGAGTGCGTTGCCAGTTCTTGCTCCAGTAGGTCACAGCATACAGCTCCTGGTATTCATATTTAGTTGGTCTTTTAAAGATTGATTTTCTGAAAATAGCAGTGTCAGTAAGAACACCACATGTTTCAGTATATACCTGTGGTCAGATATATCACTTGTTTCAACGTTTGTATATGTTAGAAAACGTCACCAACAGGTGGATCAGACACTATTAACATTTCTGTCCGCTACTTAGTATCTCACACCTTGGTATTTACTACATATTTCTATTATCGTATAGAAACTTTAAGAGCTTGCATTCTGTTTAAGTTCTTGCAGTTTTTAGTATGAGAATAGGTTCTTACTTGTTGCAATGTGTACTGTTCTATAGCACCCTCTTTATAGTTCATTGATAATACTTAGTTTTCATTAAATCCTTAATTGGAAACCATTACTTCAAAAGGACAGGATAAGACTTTTTTTTCTTTGTTGCATGAGATAAAGGGTATTTGAAAATACGTCACAATGTGTTTTCTTTTTTCAAATAAAGGTTTCAGAGAGCAAAAACGTATTCAGCCAATAAAATCTACAGACTAAAGTAAGCTCTCTGCATTTCCAGTTAGTTTTAATGAATTTTAAATAGGTTTACTAATTATGTTTAATTAAAAAAACAACTATTGTAATGTTTAAAATGTTCTCTTTTAAAAGCTTGAAAAAAGAGTTTAAAAGCTTGAAAAAAGAGTTGTGTTCTGTGGCCTTTTAAATGAATACTTTTTAATAAGTTATTAACCTAATTCAAGTTAGAACTTATTGGGGTCGATTTATCATACAGGGTAAAAAGTATGGATTAGTAATCTTTAAAAACTGTCATGCATTTAAAAGAACATGTTTTACACACTGCAAAGTTGTTGTTTATTCCCAATGGAAAATATATTATATTAGTTAAATAAAATGAACACTAAATTAACAGACAATCAGATAAAAACAAGGAACTCTATTCTATTAGAATCTTGCAAATGATTCAGACCTGCAATTTTGGTTGCGGGTGTTTTTTCGTAAATAAATGTTTATATGTATTCTAGTGACTCAAGCCCGCTATTTACATTTTTAAACCTCCACTCATAAACCTGCCTTTTTAAGTAGGATTTCAGGGGTGTGATCATATGATCTGACAATATTTAAGCAAGCCCGTAATTTACTTCTTAGACACAGCCAATAGTAAATTAGATCGTCATCATGACATCAGTAAAACATGGAAGTTACACGTAATCTGCAATCGGAGGCTGAGAATTAATTAGTGCCAATAAGTATCGATATTACACATAAATATAAATTTTAATTGCATATTTGTGGGGTTGTGCAATTAATTCTAATGTATTTCCATGCCTTCCATGCTTTTAAAGCACATTAATGTGTTTTAAATTGCTGCTGCAGCTGTTATAAGTGTTTGAAAAAGCCCTTGCCAGTCCTATTTAGTACTTTTAATATTTTTTACAGAAACATGACACTTTTTTCAGTTGCTGGTTTGACTTTGTTTGCGAGCTAGTGCTCTGGATCTAAATGAATATCGATTTTGTGTAACTTTAATTATCTAGCACTCATAATGTTGTGCTAAAACCAATGGAGTTCTAAGGCTGGTTTTGCGTTTTTTGGCTGGCCTGTAAATTGTAATCGGATTGCTAGTAAGTAATAAAATATGTGACAATATTAAGAGTGAGCTTAAGTGTATATACATTTACGAATTGGGCAATAGAATAGGGCCCAATGTGTTTGATCCACTTTTATTGTATCAGTCGTTTAAGAGGATGTGTAAATAAGGGGTCATGGAGATCCTTTTGATTGTTGTTTTATTTGATGTACATTTAAACCAATTGGAACAAAAGCATAATATATTTCACTTCAGATATCCATAAGGCTCACTGACTCTGTTTTCTGTAACATATTAGGACAGAGGACAAAAAAATCCCACACTGTCTATATTTAATGTTTTTATACACTATATATCAATTATTTTTCATACCAGAAAAAATAAACGTTTTGAATGTTTAAATATGATCTTTTAAATGCATGCTAGAAATTTTTGGACTACTGCGGCCCTTTAACGTCCTCACCATTCATGTTTTCAATGGAGCCTATTTATTAAAGTTTAATAAATAGACACCACAGAAAAGTTGGTAAATAGCAATATTAACTCTACTTTTATTATCACTTATCCCAACCTTTCAAGGGTTGATTATTATACCACTCTGAGTATTATACAGTTATACTCATCTCCTCCCTATTGAGGGACACTGGCCCTGTTTTATTTTATTTAAGATGAAAGTAATCAGATGTTATGGCTTCCCTCTGCTTCTTTTATGTATTTATTATCAATGTTGTGTATGTTTTTATGTATTATTGTTATTTTATATGCAAATAAAACCATGTGCTTTGCAAACTTCTCAAAAACCATAACAAATTCAATTATGTTAATTTGTGAAGAGAATATTTATGTCCACAAGCAGATGTTGTGCACATGTAAAAGGGAAGTGTGGTTCTTAAAAAAGAAGTGACATAAAGAAGTTGTATTCTGTAACAGCTGAAGGACCTTGATACACAGAACTGGATTTGCTCTCCATATTGGACTTAAAGGACCTCTGAATGTGTGTTTTTGATCCTTTAAAGGTATATGAAAGTTTCATGGATTATAAGTGCACCTGATAGAGGAGAATTAATAGTGTATGAAACAAATACCAAAAGAAACATTAATAAACTGGACCTAGAGTTTAAATAATTTCTTCAGTTTCTGGCAGTTGGTTTTGAGGATCAATGCACCTGAGAATCCAAACTAAATTAGCATAAAATAAATAATTCATCCCTGCAGCAAAGCATTATGGGATTTGTAGTCTGTTTTTTCCTCTCTCCTCCCTTGCCTAATGCAACTGCTCTGCATGTGCACTGTGCTGCTACTTGCTGGAAGGTTACTATAGGGCTAAGGGTTAAAAAATGAACCCAAATGCAGTGTTTGTATTGTTAGGTACCAGGTGCCTCTGTGGGTGTGACTTTTTTTTAAATAAATTAAATATGTATGTGTATAGAATGACCAAATGTAATGTATGTAATGTAAGCAGCATGTGTTAGATTGGAAAAAGGTAAGAACATGGAAACTTCCATATACCTTTAACAGTAAAAATCAAATATAAATACTTAAAATAAACAGATTTACATTGGATAACATAGAAGCTAGGAGTTTTTTTGCCTCCTTCCCATTTTTTTCTGAATTTGAATATATTATATGAATTGTAACCAAGTTGCCAGAGTTTATGGATCAAACCCTTGCTATTACTTGACTGTACAGTCACAGGTGATGAAATAGGGCAATGAAGGGAAAAAAATAGGAGAACGGAAAGTGACATGACCACAGAGAAGGAGAGACTAGCATAGATTTGATGGCAGATAGAAATCAAAAAGGTCAAAGTAGCATGCCCATTCTGTCTAACTAAAAGATTGACTTAATTTAGCCTCAGGATAGCCTTATGCTGATCCCAGGCATGCTTACATCCCTTAACTGTGTTTCACCCTACCCCATCCCCCTACCCGTTCTGTAAAGTAATACTTTCTCACGTTACCCCTAAATCTTACCCCTTGCAAAGAGGTGAAAATGATCAAGGCCGATTAAAAAGAAAGAAGTGACAGGAGTAAATAAGGGAAGGAGAGATGGGGAAGGAAATATGAATAGGAGGGGAAGTGAGTACAAAGCCTTCTAAAATCATTGATCATGCTGGACCTTAATGAGTAAATGGGGAAAGGTCCCCATTAGTATTTACATCTTGCAGAAGAATCCACTTAGTGCATGTTTCACAACTATTGTGAGGAGTGGTTATATTCTTCAACATATTTGCGATTTTAAGTTTTGAGGTTAAAAAGCAGTTAGAGGAGTTACTGTTTAATTAGTCTATTCATAGGCTGGTCATCTGTTAACTAGAGTGCTATGGTAAAAGTATTCCATCTGCTTTAAAATTATCAAACAATTGTAAGAAACTGGCGCATCCTAGTAACCATCATTAATCATTATCCTTTTATTTATTTAGGACATAAACACAAATAAGATACTCTATTGTGCTGGACATTACATGACTACTGGATAATATATTGACCACATCAGCATGAGATTTACTTGTAGTATCATATATTGTGTATACTTGGATCAAGTTCACTGCAAAAGTATTGGACATTGATAATCAATACAAAAATGACTCATTGTTTTTGCAAGCTTTAATCACTGTGGTGAATGCTTTCTCTATGCCAAGATGATACCTCCTCTTCTAATTTTATTTGGCATATTCACTTAAGGGTAAAGAAATATCCAACCTGGAAAGGGGGCCTTTTAGAAATCCATAGAAGGTTGGAGATATCTTATCTCACTACCAAATACCCTCATTTTAGGAAATATAACTATGGCATTGCATTTTTTAGCAATTTTGCCTGCTTTGTTCATTTGAGATATGTCATAAAAGAGCTAATAACTCATACTGAAATATTTTATATTTAGTATTAACGTTGACTTGTCACGTTTGTAATTCTGTGATCACCATAAACATAAGTAATGTAGTTTTGGTCATACAATATTTTACACATGTTTTTAGTAGCTGATTAGCAATCAGTGTTTCAAGAAGAAACAAAAAGTTAAAAAACTTACATTTGCACTTTAATGATCTACAAAAGCTGTTTTTCTCTATTATGTGTCTAAGGGCTAGGAAAGGCTCTGCCCATCAGGCTGTCCTAGAATTTTACTTGACCAGTCTAGGTTTGGCTGCAGTGGCCACTACAGGCTCCTATCAATATTTCCTCCTCCTGTGTGTCAACGTTAATTTGGATTTGATTTACAAAAAAATCTGTCACAAAATATATAGACAACTTTGCTTATTCTAAAATTGGAAATGTGACAGTAAAGAGATCTGTTATATACAGTATTGATTATCTCCAATGCTTTATAAAGCTTTCCACTACTTGTAAACGTATTATTCTTGTCAAGTTGCTGTGAATCTCCTTAAACAAGGAGACCAACTCATTGCAACAGTGAATACATTTATAACCAGGGCAATTGACTTGACTTATCTGTTCTTCAAACAGGAAACATATGGGGCAGAGATTGTCTAAACAGAAGGACTAGAGATATTGTAGTTGCGCATACTTTAAAAAGTAAAGATTGTTTTTAACGTCTTAAAATGATTTTGCCCGTTATAAATTCTATTTCTTCAAAAGAGTATACTGTTAATATGGGACCATTTAAATTGACTTTGTAGGCATTTTTTTGGTTTTTCTATAAATGAATTGGTTTCTTAATCAATTTTCTCCTTGTCAATGTAATTGCGCTATATAGTTAACACTTCACTTTTAAGGAGCCACCGTAGTAATAGATTCTTACATTCCAGAACCTTCCCATTTCTTCCTGTTCTCCCTCATTATAGCTGCCATTTTGTACAGCTGCGACCTAAAGCTATGCCCACAGGGGTGGGGCTTCACACAATACAAGCTGCTAACAAGTAGAAAATGACATGCTGTGTGTCGGAGCAGCATGAGAAACTGGCAATGTAAAGCTCCTCCACTATGAATAATGGCAGCTATCATGAGGGAGAACAGGAAGATGGGGTGGTTCCAGAAGGTAAGAATCGCTTACTTTTGATGCTTCTTAGAAGTAAGCAAAATGTACATTTTATGTCATAATTACATTGAGGAAGACAAAATAAATGAATGAATCTAGTTTAACATTTTTCTAAATGTAGAAAGCGTCCCTTTACATAACCACCCATCTGAATGGTTGGGACACATTTCAGCATACCTGCACACCTACAGTATGTTTAAATGTAATTTCCATGTGTCGCACATGAAGAGGAAAGCTAAATAAATAAAATATGCTCATTTGTTTTAGACTTTCCATTGTTGACTTGGGAATGGTAAGCTCTCACAAATCTCTGCTTTAACCTTGCCAATTGCTGTATGCCTGTAAGTGCGCTGCAGTTATTTGGAACATTTTCCAGGTTGGCGCTGGCATCCTTTTGCTAGATTACATTTATGCATTAGTACCATCTGTGCTTGCTGCTCCTTCTGCGAGTTAGCCCTGGCCAAATGACTGGCATTTATCTGGAAGTGCATTCAGAAAAAAAGAGGGAGAGACAGAAAGACGGTTTAAAGGGCCTTTATACAGACTCAGACTACCAATAAAAAAACAGGAACTGTAGAAAAACAAATAGCAACTAAGAGTGGAAAACATCTGCAGTTTTTTTTTTTTTACTTCAAAATTAATTTTACTTGCATGCTAAACTGTAAGAAACATAAAAACATACATTTAACAGCAGATAATAGCCAAAATTCTACTATCTATTCTATCTACCCAATTCTATCTACTCAATTAAGACTCAGGAAAGCCTTTTGTTTATCCCAAACATGCTTAAAGGCATATCTAAGTTTCCTGGATTATTAAGACATCTGAGAGAGGAGGATCAGAAGTGTATGAAAATATTTGTTTTGCATGAAAAAAATACCAAAATAAACATTATTTAATTTAGCCTAATGTTTACTAGCAGATGGTTTTCAGAGTTAACACCCATAGAAATACCTGCTAAAGTTAGCATAAAATTCATAGTTTGTTTTGGCCAATCACAGGCAGCTAATACATTTTTTCAATCACTGCTGGCAGTTTGTGCAGGAGGCATCATGGGATATGTAGTCCCCTGCATGAGGAAGCAAGGGGGAGTCAGACATTGCTGTGTAGATCTCTGCATTGTCCTGCTGTTTGCTTGAAGATTATTAAAGCGTTAATATCTGTACCAAGAGCCATGTATTTATTGGTAGGTACACTGTGCCTATGTAAGCAGCTCTGGGGGTGTGGAAAATTAGTTTTCTTTTCAAATAACATACATTTGTATGTGTATAAAATGACTCAATGTAATGTGTGTTTCTGATATAATCAGCATGTGGTAGATTAGAAAAAGGTAAAAGCTGGAAAACTTTACCATGTTTTTTACCTTAGATTCATACATTTCACTTCCTAAATTACTTTGTTGCATATTGGTTTATTCGGGTTAAAGGACCACTTTGGTGAAATGTTTTCTGTGTGGTCTTTTTAAAAACCAACCTTGCTAACAAGCAAAAGTTTTAGAAAGTAGAAAAAAACAAAGCCTTTGTATTTTTATCTTTTATACCAAATCAGTTTTACTGAAGGCCTCCATTTTGTTTTGGATGACGAGGGTATGTCCTTGTAAACTAATCCATGTTCCATCCCTGCTTCTGAATGCTTTGGTACGTGTAGATGCCACATTCACATTGTGTAAATAGGAACTTCCTATGCAAACAAATTCTACTCCCACCTCAGGAAGTTGATCACCAGAAACCAAAATGATAGATCACACAGCAGCATACTTACATATAAAAGGTAATATGTTACATTCCTTGTTTTCCATTCTAGAAATAGTTTTTATATTTCATCAAAATAGTGTAATTTTAAATATGTGACTTCAGTGGTCCTTTAACTGCAGCAGAGCTGCACAAGATTGCAATGCCCCCAATATTTCTCTATATTGAAGCATCCTTGACTAACATACTGTAATTGAGTTAAAAGGCCAGTGTACGCACTTTTCATGTTAAACCTATATGTAATTCACCATTAATTAACATTAAATATACATGTGCAAACAGCAGCAACTCACAGCCAGAAAATATAATTTAAAAACACAGTTTACCTCATTAATGGTCACTGCTGTACCCCTTCTTACCTCTCGTTTTCCTAAGAACTACTATAACATTGCTTAATTAAGAGTAAACTAAAAAATAGGTTTAACATAAAAAGTGTGTACACCTTGTAGAGGTTACTGTATATAACAGACTTCAATCACTAACAGACTTGAATCACTATAAAGAAGTGAGTTTCTCTATGTCCACTTTTTTAAAACAGACAATGCCGCCATTTTGCTGTCTCTAAAGGACACTATGAACATAGCTATTTGTTTTTTTGTCGACAAGAGGTTTCCTGAGCTTTAGATTTTCAGTGATAAGTATTATGTAAGTATGTGAGGTAAATACTTGTGTATCATACTACATTATAACTCCTCATTAACAACTAAATCACAGTGGTGAAGAAAAATTAAGAAAGAAAATTATATGTTTTACTCTGTGGCACTGTAGAGAATCTTTTACTTCATAACAATGGCTTCCAGAATGCTGAACAACATGTTATTATTATTATTACTAGCGACTTGCCCGTCAAAAATGACGGGGCAATAAAATTGTAAGGCAGGTAATGCTGTTTGCCACAGACATGAATTTTTTTGGTGGTCTGAGATCCTTCAGCGCTGATTGCGAGCCTCTTGGTTGTTGTATTTGCTTTTATCAGAGGCGCTTTTACTGTCATTGTAAGGTCGGCGCTGCTCTGCTTTTTGCGCTTATTGCAAGGCTGTCCCCTGGTGTAGTTAGTGTGCTATGATCAGCTTTGGCGCTCGTTGTGAGGCGCACGGTGAATGGCTTTTGTGTTTATTGCGATAGTGTTTTTTTTATTTTTTTGTGTATTTTTGTATGCTAATTAAATAAATAATTAATAAATTAATATACTTTACCTATTTGTAAGTAATATATGCAGGAAGCATTGTGCTGAAGAGCTGACAATCTGTTTTGATGTTCCTGCAGCATACAATGCAGGTTTGCACTGTTGTGGATCTGAGGTGTGTCAGCAATATGTGCAGTGTGCAATGTAAATAGGCTGCGTGTGCGAGAGTAAGCCTTTAGTGTAGCTGTGTACTTCCGCATTCTGGAAGTTAGTATTGTAAAATGGCTGCGAATTTGTATCGGGTGTGGATGATTGAGGGTCCTTGCTAAAAGTGTATCTTGTACCTTGTACAGCTTTTTTGAAAAGCCGTATGTGCTTGTTGGTGTTTTGCGGCTTTAGGGTCGTGTAGCCTCCTTTTCGTTTTTTCGGCGGCCATTTTCATGTGTGTAAACTCAGTAATTTGGACTTAAATTGAGGTGTAACCTCACTTCCAGATGTCCTGGGTGTCCCCCCTTGCTGTGGGTGAAGTTTTTATTTCATTTTTGTGTGTATTTATTGTTTTTTTAATGTTTTTTACTGTGCGCGGTTCGGCCGCTAAGGTTGTATTTTTGCGAGTTCTTAATTATTATTATTATTATTATCCTTTATTTATAACGCGCCAACATATTCCGCAGCGCAATACAGGGGTTAGGTACAAGTATAAACAATACCCCACAATGAAAATAATGGAAGACCCTGTTATTGAGCTTTCAATCTGATATACACTGTGCTTTCCCTAAAGCACCTCACAAGATTAAAAACTCGCAAACTTACATTCTAAAGAATATGGGTGAGGTAAAGGAGAGTGAGAGATGCATAGTGAATGAAGAGGCTAAAGATGATAGGCTTTTTTGAATAGATGTGTTTTTAAAGAGATTTTGAAGGATCTGAGGCAGGAAGATAGTCTGGTGGTGCGAGGTAAAGAGTTCCAAAGAATAGGGGCAGCACGTGAAAAGTCTTGAAGACGGGAATGAGAGGAGGTGATGAGAGAGGAGAAGAGAAGAAGGTCATTAGCAGAGCGAAGAGTGCGGGTGGGAGTGTATTTTGGGATGAGAGCAGAGATGTAGGAGGGTGCACTATTGTGGAGGGCGTTATATGTTAGGGTCATGATTTTGAATTGTATTCTAGACGCTATGGGATGGTTTATTTTCTAAGTCCCGCGTCACGAGGGACGCAGTTCTTGTGAGCTTGCATAGCGAGTCGACGATTCGTAGTTTGACAACTATTATATGTTATTGTCCTCTCATGTTATAATATCATTAATAATTATTCATGGTATATTGAAATAGACCTCAAACAATATGCTGAAGCATTAATGGTTTTTGGCAGCAAAATAGTCTGAGGTAAACTTTGCACATTTAATAAGTGTATGTCAGTTTGGATAACCTAGTTAGTAGTTAGTTAGTATTACAGTAGACTCTCAAGCAACCAGAAAAAATGGAATCTTGTACTTGAAATAAAAATTAAGATTTACATGGCTCAACAAATGCCAGGAGCCAGGTTCTCATGCCACAAAATGCTTACAGGCACCTAGATGTCATCCACTGTATGTCTCTGCAATTCAATGTTACCTGGAAGCAGACAGACATGAGTGACTGAGCCAGTGCAGTGTTGGTGTTACATTCTCCTGGTTCAGCACCGCACCCTCCAGCCAAACGTACCTGTGTGTAAGTGAGGTGGGAAAGCTGCTGCTGCTCGAATAGCCCTCACTAACAAATATACTTAGCAGAGCATCCTATGTGCAGCTAATCTAGGCCTCTTTTATATTTAACTCTCAAGCAACAAGAAATTACATCTTTCCTGCATCTACCAATCCCTGTGGGTGCTGGATTACTGAGAGTCTACTGTATAATTAAAGGACCACTGTAGTCATATGATGCTTCCTGTTGGGTTGCCGCCAGCAATGCCAGCGAGCGACCACTATTTGACGAGGCCGACATTTGAGTCAATTTCTTATCCTAAACCCTAACCTTAAACCCTAAGCCCTAATATAATGAATATCAGCCAAGATTTTCCTAGAAAATTGAGGAAAATCTTGGCTGATATTCATTAAAATGTCAGCCACCTGGTGGATAGGAAAGGTCCTAGCAAAAATTTGTAAAATGTACCATTTAGAAGAACTACGCTTGCAAAATATGCAGCATGTTTTAAGACTGAAACTAATATATGCATTTATGGTACTGTGCAGTCTACCATTTTGGCATCAGCAGATCATCTTCCGGAAGTGGGAGGAGGCTTTGAAAACACAGGAAGTACCTGTCTGCCCAATGGGAATGTGGTAGCTACCTCTGCCATTGCTCACGGCATGACAAAATGGAGGTTCTTAGTTTAAAAGGACTCACCCACCTGAGAAAGTGGCAGGCAGCAGCAACAAAGTAAGCAAAATGGAGCTACGCAGTAAATAATAATTGCATATAAAAGTTGCAAAATATAAAAACGAATTATTATTAAAAAGCAATATAGATCAAAATGGACCTTAATGCTCTCAGCAGATCTAAAGCAAAGCTTATTAGCTTACAAAGTCACGCCAATCTGAAAGCAACAAAGTAAAAGCAGGGAATAAAGCAAAATTATGTCACATAGTAAAGAATAATTGCATATAAATGTTATGTTTATGTATTTTTTGCTTTCTAAAAGGATTTTCCACCTTAATCATGTTTAGTTATTCAAATATAATATAGAAAAATAAATGTGACCTCATTTTTCCTTTAAACAGATTTAAATCAATCACTCAATCAGTTACCAGTAAGTAATATCGGTAAGCATGTCATACATATACAGGATTTAACAGAGGATATATTCTACATGTCAAATGAGGATTTGAGAAATTCTATCACAGCATTAAAGTATGATCCATTAAGCTTTCCATACTTAACTGCTGCTATTTATTTTCCCTCTGTATATACCACATTGACCAACTGCAAAAGACATTAACATCTGTGTGTAGGAGAGCTACGTCAGATGAAAGAAATGCAAATAACAGAATGTGATCTGTGATTATAGACTTGTTGCATTTCCTCTGTTCTGCAGAAATGCTTGCTATGTGATATAGTCTGAAAATACTTGTCAAAATAAGATCTGACAAGCAATGTGCCAGGAAGTGCACCGGATGTGTGAAGGGTCCTATTTTAAGTTAGTAATTTGCTTTAGACACTCTCAGAAATGTGCTTTTATGGGTGTTTTGCTGATATATCTACAGAGGCATATTTACTACAGACCTTGTTAACGGCTAACTTTACAAGCTTATTAGCTTGACATGCATTCATTTTAATTATCAAGTTGGGAACAATTAAAACTCTACATAAACTAGGCCTACTTTTCTATTGTTTGCAAATAATTAGTCATTCACTGTAACAGTGGCAGGAGTCACAGATATTTATATATTTATATATAAAGAATGACAGGACTACTTTTGGTAAATCAAGTCGCACTTCTGTTTTATTTTTTATATTACAGTTCTCTTCTCTGAATTTGTATACATCATGGGTGTATTTAGGGTTTTCTGCTGACTGAGGCCATTCAGATTGTTGTCCCCCGCAAAGCTCCATTTTCCCCCTTTCCATATCTCAAAGTAAAAGTATATATATATTTTTTTATATATATATATATATATATATATATATATATATATATATATATATAAAAACATCCAAATGTGATCACTGTTGTGTACTATTTAGTTACTATATATATATATATATATATATATATATATATATATATATATATATACAGTATGTCAGAAAGTGTCAAGTACGCTCATGGACAAAAATATTACTGTATATAGACATTATTGTGCATTTACAAATATATTTCAATGTACTGCACTGAATCTTTGGGCAGCCTGGAGAATGTGCTGCCCTAGGCCTGGGCCTTGTGGGCCTAGGTAGAAACACATCCCTGGTATACATGCAAAATAGCATGCCTGTATCTTTATATGTATTTCCAGAAATGTAAATGTATTATGATGTCAGATTCCATATTTTGATGCTGAAGCAACTTATATACAGATGGGTTCAAACATAATCTCTGTGCTTGAACTTTTCTAACTGGGTTAAAAGTGAAACAGCAAAGATTTTGAATAAGGTAATAACAAAAAAAAAGTTAGCAACTGAATTCTATTTAAATTAGTTCATTTTTTTAAACTTACACTTACACTGAATTTTGCAATTGTTACCTGTCAATCAGCTGTTCTGATCCACCTAGCAAGCATAGACTGTTATCTAATTCTTAATAGTGATGATTGCCAGTAATTGCAAAGTACACCTTAGGGAACTGGCTGTATTGTTTTCAGTCTAAAGCCATATTAAGCTGACAATAATGAGCATGTGCAGACCTTAGGGAGCTATTTCTGTAATCAGCCCAGTTAATCAATTTACCATGTTTCTATTCAGGTTAATGGATTTACACTGATATATTCTGATGCAGAAAACTGCAGAAACACTTAAACTACATTTTAACAGGCCAAGACTGGGTATACTTCATATTTTTGTTCCAAACAATCCTTAAACATCAGTACAGTTGCCAGCAACACTGTATTGCTGTAATAAAGTTGTGGAAATTTGCTAGTTGTGAATTACATTTATGAAGCACCTTGGGTGTTACTTATTAAGCTCAGGGTACCATCACTCATTTCATTGGCATTTTGACTTCCTTATGGCGCCATCATCAGTTTTATTAGTTAAAGGGACATGGAATGTCCAGCATTTAAAAGCATGTTTTAAATATTAAAAAATATGTTTTTTTTTCTTAACTAATACAGTGCCTTGCAAAAGTATTCACACCCCTTGGCATTTTTCATGTTTTGTTGCCTCACAACCTGGAATTAACATGTATTGTTTGAGGATTTGCATCATTTAATTCACAGAACATGCCCACAACTTTGAAGATGTTTTTTTTTATTGTGAAGCAAACAACAAATAGGACAAAATAACAGAAAAAGTCAATGTGCATAACTATTCACCCCCCTAAAGTCAATACTTTGTAGATCTACCTTTTGTCGCAATCACAGCTCCAAGTCTCTTTGGATAAGTCTCTATGAGCTCGCCACATCTTACCAATGGGATTTTTGCCCATTCCTCCTTGCAAAACTGCTCCAGCTCCTTCAAGTTGGATGGTTTGCGCTTGTGAACAGCAATCTTTAGGTCTGACCACAGATTTTCTATTGGATTAAGGTCTGGGCTTTGACTAGGCCATTCCAACACATTTACATGTTTCCCCTTAAACCACTCAAGTGTTGCTTTAGCAGTGTGTTTGGGGTCATTGTCCTGCTGGAAGGTGAACCTCCATCCTAGCCTCAAATCATGCACAGAGTGGTACAGGTTTTGCTCAAGAATATCCCTGTATTTAGCACCATCCATCTTTCCCTCAACTCTGACCAGTTTCCCAGTCCCAGCTGCTGAAAAACATCTCCACAGCATGATGCTGCCACCACCATGTTTCGATGGGGATGGTGTTCTTTGGGTGATGTGATGTGTTGGGTTTACACCAGACATAGCATTTTCTTTGATGGCCGAAAAGTTCAATTTTAGTCTCATCAGACCAGAGCACCTTACTCCATTTTGGGAGTCTCCCACATGCCTTTTCGCAAACTCAATACGTGCCATTTTGTTTTTTTCTGAAAGTAATGGCGGAGAGACATAGGGGAGGGGGGAGGAAAGACAAATCAAATATTATCCTGTCATTTACAACAGGAGGCCCACAATGGGCTCCAAAGGTGCTCATTGCGAGGCTCGCAAAGAGGAGAGAGAAGGAGAGAAGAGGGAGGGAGAGGACACAGAAGGAGAGAGAGAAGCCATGCATAGCGAGGCTTGCATTGCCCGGCTTTGCCACACATGGCGAGTCTTCCATTGCGCGGCAAATAACAGCATTGCGAGGTTTGCAAATATTATGCCATCATTTTTGACGGGCAATTGACTAGTTAAACAATATTAAGATAAACCTGTTTAATCAGGAAATGCAGAGACCCTACATTACTCTGTAAATCTAATTGGCTGGCAGAGGGAAAGCACCCAAGAGCAGAAAAAGTATTTGTGCTTTGGGACCCTTATTTGAAAAAAGAAAACACACTGTGACACATTGTCAAATACTCTTTTTCTGATGAAACAAAGTGTTGTCCAACTTACCCATCTATATATCGACATGTGTTAAAACTTTTATTCTGTGTTTTGTACTTTTCTTATTAGGCTGTAATGATACAGTGTTCGCAACTTTTATCCTACAAGCAACTTTTCAGTTTAGTGTAATTTTACAAAGTTGATATTTTTGGAACAAACTTACACTGAAAAGAGCTGGTTCCCCCTGTTCTCTAGACTGAACCTTCTCACATATTTTTTTTAACTGTGTCAGAGTATGGAGCATATTCCATGAAGTTGTCCCACTGCAATGCAATTATGGTAGCAGTTTAATTTTCTTCTTTGTGCATTTATACAGATTGTTACTATTTAAAATGTCTAAAAAATAGACAATTACTTATTAATTAAAGTAACCAACTTCTAATCTCCATCCTCTCAAGAATATCTGGTTGCTATCCAACTGATATATTTAATGCAAAAAAGCACAAAGAGCAAGCTTTAAGCTTCTGTAACAATGTCATAAATAAATATAACAACAAATATGTGTAATTGCAACTTTTCTCTTTAAAAATTAATTTGACATTCTTGCAGAAAAAATACATTGTGTTATGTTTCATTACAGTAGATATTGTGATGACGATTTGCAAACACTATTTCACTATAGATGCTTGAATTAGGGATGATCAAACCGACTTAGAGCCCTATGTAAATTGGGCCGTGTAAACTGCGGTATTGCCGTAAATCTGCTGCTGTAGCGTTTTTCCCTTTGTTACACTTCTATTGTAAATCTTGAGCTCCCCCCGCATTACAGCACTCAGCCCACATCCGTAAATCCTTTCTTCCATACCCAAACCAATTGTTATGAATGAGAAACGGATCTAGGAGCCAACAGAAAATGAGAACGTCAGGATTATTATAATGAGTAAAAAGTGCTGTAACTGCGGCAAGGAACCATAATACATAGATATATAAATATATTATATTTTAATTATTTTTATTTTCTGACATTAAATATATGTTACAATTGTTTTTATATCTTCAATATATAAAAATGATTGTATTTAGTGTTAAATATATATATATATATATATATATATATATATATACACATTGCATTGGAGCATTTGCTCCAAGGCAACGTGGTTTCTTGAACAGACATAATAATACATAAACAACATGTTTAATTATACATATGTTGATATCAGACTGTTAATTGTCAAAGAATGTTGAAATGTCATCCTTCTAAAGTGTTTTTTGTGCCTTTGCGAGTGGTCTTTGTTACCCATAATATTTTCTTAATTTTTTTTGCAGTTACGCAGTGCCCTGTTTTGCAAATGATCCATAAAATCTTATTAGCATAGGGTTTTGGTGTAAAAGTCTTTCAGAGTAACTCGTAATCTTTTAAGAGGATCAAGGGCTAAATGGGGCCAAGTCATAAATTAGCAACCTATGCAAGTCATAACATATCTATCTACTATCAATATGGAATTATATGTCTAAGTCAGCCAAAGAAACAGTGGAAGTTGAGACTATAATTTTATTCACAGCCACACCCATCACAACCCACAACCTGGCAAGGAAAATATACTATGTGCTTACAGTTGTTTTCCCTGTTCGCCAAGAGTATGAGTTAGAATGATAATTAGAAAACCAGAAAGAAAATTAGCCTTACAGATGTCTACTGCAGTGTAACAAAAGGGCATTACTAATATTTTTGGTTGCGCTGTATAGTACAAAATTATTTATGATAAGTTTTCAGATGAGCTTAATGTCAAAAAAAGTTCTTGTGTCTTTTTTTATTGTATTTTGGGATTAAGTTGGGATTAATTTCAATCTCCATTGCTTCTAGTTCTAGATCATGACTAACTCTAAACTAAACTAAATCATCTTCATTAAGTAGTATCCACCATAAAACCAACAAATTCAACTTTAGTTTTGGACTACAATTTGTACTATATTTAAAAAAGGTAAAACTTACTAAAATTGTCTTATTATCAATCAGCAAAAAGCAGTAGCAAAACTTGTTAAAAAACAGTATATAGCTTCCAAATTCATTAAAAGGACTTTTCAAAGACACATTCTTGATAACATCTTTTCACATCTAATTTAGTATGTAGACCAGCAGATATTTACATTTTTATTTCTTTTTTAACTTGTATTTTTTTTTTCAACTGCAGGTGATCATCCTTGAAATAATACTTAATTGAAAGTTTTATTTTTATGATAGACCATTTAATGTGTCATATACAAAGAGCCAAATAAGATCTGAATAATAATACAATATTATAAAATTTCAAGACACACAATAAGTTCAAAGTATAAAGACGTAATAGACCAAGCACACATCCTCTAGGCGTAATAGAATATTGATTTTGTGTAACTTTAATTATTTAGTGCTCTTAATATTTGAGCTGTGCTAAAACCATTGGAGTTCTAAGGCCCAATTTGCGGCTTTGGCTGGCCTGTAACTGAGGGCAGGTAATTCGTAATCGGATTGCGAGTAGCTAATAGAATATGTGGCAATTTTCAGACATTTTTTTAAGTGTGTGTAAATTTGAGAATTGTCAATAGAATATGGCCCATACTCTTTATGCTTTCCCCAGAACATCATTAAAAAGCGAAATGGAACCTTGTTGATTTGAGCCTCCTTATTTGTGTATTTCCAAGAAATGCAGATTCTAAAATTGCTGACATTTGCAACACTTTTCTTCTCATTATTTTCTGAAATGTGTGTTGAGGATATTTCAATTGGTTGCAAAATATACTTAGAGTTTTGCTATATTTATTCAAGAAACAAATAAGGGCATACGCTAAACACTTAATTACTAGAGAACAGCAGCCATTTGCCACACAAAGAGTTGCATTCCTCTTTGGCACTGAAGGGATTATGGAAAGGAATGACGTTTGGCACGAGATTCTTTAGAGGACCCAGTGGTCAGTGTCATTAAGTGTGAATTCATTATAACAGCAAAGGATCCATCTATCAGATTTCACTGTGAAGGCTTCAGCTGATGAACCTGACAGCTGGATCACAGTGGCATCTAGAGGGCTGTTACATGCAGCATGTGGCAGAACAAGATCTGCTCCTTTATATCAGTATCTTTTTTTTACATGTTTTATAATCCATAATAAAACCTATAGGCATATTCCCTCTTCTCATTTTAAAATTTAATTACTAAGTTTCTCCAGCAGATTTTGGTGAAACTGAGTCTTTGAATGTATAGTCTCACTAAAGAAGATGCATCACAAGACATTTTTACACCTCCAAGTTATGCTGGAATTGTTTAACATAAAGCATAATAAAAGAAGAATAAAACAAAACATATTAAGTGCTAAATATTTTAATACATTAACTAAAAGCACTTCAAAAGTGTCAGTGGTGGGATAAGAAATGATAAAATAATGCATATTCAACATGACATGTTTAAGCTAAAAATGTGTCTTACCACTTAAATGCATATTAGCATTCAAATGTTTTTTCTTGGTTCTATTTTGTTTGAATAGGTAGCAAGTTATAATCAATAACATAAATGAATATATAATTATTATAGACAGTTTAAAACATATAGGAACTTTTTAATACATTAAGAAGACAACTAATGGACAAATGCTTCACTATTTTAGTTATAGTTTTTTCCAGAGGTTTTACATAAATATTATTATGCTAAAAATGTAATTGTCTTAAAGTATTAAACATAAAGCAAGTTTTGGATTAAAAAAATGTAATTAAAAAAGAAAATCTGCAAAAAAAGCTATTTTTTTTTATATTTTAATTTATTTATTTTTTATATGAATGTCATATAGTTAAAAAATGAATTTCAGATTTAGAGACTAATTTTAATAAATGTTTACCCAGCTCTGTACTCGGATAAAAGTATTGCCTAGTTATTGGGAAATATTAAATTAAATAAAGAGAGAGTACATTTTAGAACTGGTACATTAAAAAATAAATAAATCACACAACCATCTTTTATTTTTTCATGCACTAAGACAATAAAAACGTGATCAATTTAATTTATAATTTAATATTTGTATATTGTACATATATGGAAATCAGGTTGCAAACAAGATTAACTGTTGTGTTTTATATCTATCATTGCATTTAAACAGTTTAGTGTTACCTTTTGTTTAAATATTAATGTGAATCCTGGAGCTCTCAATGGTGAGGTTTAATATGTATTGCATTTTTCTTAAACTAGTAGCGCCTTTCTGTTTATGATGCTTACATTTTCCTCTACAGATTGATACAAAACAGTTTAAATTACTTATTATACCTGCTACTTCTTAATCTCTCTGCATTGAAAATTATTCTCCAGCCCCACCAGCACTCAGGGCCTTTTACATTTGTAAAATAATAATTTGTAATGTGTATTTTTAAATGACTCTCAACATCAAACTCTTCATATGGATAGAAAATCATTGTACATTTTATGCATGTTCAGTTTTTTTTTATTAATTTTTTTAATCTGTGAAAAAATATATATTCTGTCCTCAGTTGTGTAGTTTCCACTGTGCTTTCAGTTAAACTCTTGTGCATTCATGGTCATTTCTTACAGTATATGCTAAGTTGCTCCTTTAAAAGCAGAGTGTGGGGTAGCCGTGAATGTCCAGTAATCTAGATGAGTCTTGAAGTATATAGTGATACTTTTATTGGACAAACATTATAGTTAGAGTGACAAACATTTGAGAGTTGCACCCCTCTTTACCAAGTCAGAAGCAATACTGATTAAGGTTTATCATAATCATTGGAATATACAGAGCAGGGATTCTAAGTGATAACAAATCCATGTGGGACAGAAGACAGAAATAAATTACTTAATCAATCAAGTGGGTTAGCTGTGTGCATCTATATACAAGGTCAGAGACAAGAGATAAAAAGAAAAACAGTGTTATCTCTCTGTGTCCATTGCCTTGTAAATCAGTTAGTGACGTAAATACCCACACACATTAATAAGTTAAGACGCATATTTACAACTTAAGAAAGAATGTACTTTATTTTTGATCCCTGTCTTCTGTCCCACATGGGGTTGTTACTTAGAATCCCTGCTCTGTATATTCCAATGCTCATGTTACACCTTAATCAGTATTGCTTCTGACTTGATAAAGAGAGGTACAACTCTCAAAAATCTTGTCACTCTAACTATAATGTTTGTCAAATAAAAGAAGGTATCACTATACACTGCAATACTCTGATTATTCAATCAAATGCAGAGTAATGACCACAAAATGGCCTCATTATTGCTGAAAAATACAAGCTTAAAGAACTACTGTGGTCAGTACTTTAAATAGCCTCTTTAAAAGAACTACACGTGAAAATAGGCAACATGTTTTTAGAATATAAAATAATAAGCCTCTAATGTATTGCTTTTATTTGCAATGTATGCTACTGTTGAATTGCCCATTTTAGTTATAAAATAATACAGACCCTAATGTATTTATTTTATATGCCATGTATACTACTGTGGAATCTCCCATTTTAGTTTCCAGTGGGCTGCTTCCTGAGATGTAAAACATTTTTCAATACACAGGAAGAGTCTCTACACAATGGCAATTCGGCATTTCCAACTGTCAGTTCTAGTTGTACTGGAATTCTCATTAGTTTACAAGGGCACTTCTCAGACAGAAGCTGCAAGAAGCAGGCTCTGTAAAGAAAACGGAAGTTTTCAGTAAAAAATAATAGCATATAAAACTGAAAAAGTGCTTTTATTTTACTTTCTAAATACATTTTGCCTATTATCGTTTTGTTATTTAACTACTAAATAGAAGAAAATTGACTGTCTTTGCCGTGAGGTAAGAAAATGGCCATTATTGACAAATGATTGTCGCTGAAAAGCGGAGCAAACATGAAGCCATTTCCAAGTAAAGATGAACACCTCAATAAAAACATGCACATATTTGAATAATTTAATATAATAATTAGTAAAAGTCTGAAGACAGTATCTCTCTAAATATAGATCTAATTTATATTTAAGGGATCTAATCTATTTGTTATGAGGCAAGTAATATTATAGAGAAACATTCCCCAACAGCTTTATGCATCTATAGAAAAAGAATCAAAAGTGAAGTTGTATGCTTCAGCTTGTCAAAAAATATTTACGAGGTGAGCATAATATTATCACAGTTATAGCAGTGAAATACATCTTTTGCAGTGAGCTAGTAAAGGAGTCCAGGAACGTTAATGCCAGTAGAATTTTAATGCCCTGCAGACCATGGAACATGACACTTATTCTAGTTAATGTTGCTTTTACTGGCATGGATGAGAAAGAGAGGATCAGTGATGTCAGACTCCAAATGCCTCGACATGGCCTGAGTCTGGACACTTAACCTGAAACGGATATGTCAGCACGCACACTGATGTGCTGTTAACACTACATGATATAATATCCTGCGAGAGCCGTGTAAAAGCTTTGGCTCTTCTTCTAAGATTAAATATCTAGAGCTATTGAGTATTTATAGTGCCGAAAAGACAGTATAATGAAACATAGCATAAAAACTACAAGCGCATAAATAATACCACTTGTATCATTGCCACTCATTCACATTTTTACTACTTGCCAGTTGTCTCCGAAGACAACAGTCCACGGTGGAGTGTGATAATAGATCTAGCCATGTCACTATAAAGTTTAATAATTAGATTTTATTTTCAATATGTTTTAGTAGGGACGATATTAACGTAAAAGTTTTAATTATTTAATGTGCTATCAAGCATTAAATAATTATTGCATTTCAAGAACAAAAACCTTGGTTTGTCAGGTACCTATAAAACTAGCATCTGTGTAGGACATGAGCATAAAAAAATGTTTTGGGGGAAAAAAAGTGTATAAGTACAGGAAACTATTTTGTGTTTGTTAGATGAATCATAAGGGTTTTTGTTTTGAATCCTAAGGGTTTTCACTGGCCCAGAAGCAGACCCCTTGCATCATTGACTGCAACTATAGCTCTCCAGAAATATAAACACTCCTCTCACACACACGCAACTCCCAACCACTGTATCATGGGTCCATCCAAGACCTATCAACAATTAAATAAACTAGATGTATGATTTGTTTCCTCTTTAAAAATGTTCTGACTCAGGCTGAACATTTGAAGAATTACAATTTAAAATAGACAAAATGTTTTTAGAATCTAAAAGTACGTATAATACAGTCTTGTTATTTTTTTTTGCAATGACTCTACTGTGGAATCTACCATTTTCGTTTCCATTTCACTTCCTGAGGTGGGAAGAGACTTTCAAAGCACAGGAAGTTTGTATCTGCATAGTGGGGTGGTCAACTCTAATGGAACGTTCATTAGTTTGAAAGGACATACTCTGTTGAAACTGCAAGAAGCCGGCTCATTAAAGAAAGTCGAAGCCTGCTGTTATAGTATGCTTTCATATAAAATGAAAAATGTAAAGGCTGTGCTTATTTTTTTTTTTACTTCCTAACATTTTGTTCATTATCAAAGTTTTGTTAAGAGGCAATAGAAAACATTTGACCACAGTGGTCCTTTAAACATTATTTTTTATGAAGCAGGATGTTTCCAAACATTCTAACACAAATCTAATTTGGAAGTGTGCGGTGTAGCCAAACAGTAATATATTATTTCTTAGAAGCCATACATTATTATCCATAGAGCTCCATAACTCCACTGGTGCTGCGTATGACGTACCTTAACCAGAGTCTGTCAGAAGGAAGTCTTAAAATTGTTGCAGAAAGTCTTAAAGAACCACTACACATTGAAAAAAATATATTTGAAAACATAAAGTCTGATTACGAGCATAAATAAAATGCCAGTGTAAGCACTTTTAATTTTAAACCTGTTAAGTTCACCATTAAATTGAAAAATACATGTTCAAACAGCAACAAAACAAAACTTTAGCCAGAAAATATAATTTGCAAATAAAGTTTATCTCATTAATAGCCGTTGCCCACCTCTTTCATTGTCCTGGGCACTGCTAAAAGGAAACAAAAGAGTTCAACTGAGATAACATTGTTCAAGCTTTTCCAAGACAGCCTAATCAATGGTATCACATTTGAAATATTTCACCTCCTTTCAGTATTGTTAAGGACTGTGAGAGAGGTACAGCAGTGACCCTATAAGTAGGAAAAAATGTAATACAGCTAGTTTTTAATAAAAAAAACTAATGATGCTTCTGCAGGACCCTGGAGGGATTCATGATGTATTGGTAGAAGTTGTGTGTGAAAGTTAGATTCTGCTTTTGAGCCAATGAGGAGGAAGGTGTGTGGTGTCAATTTCTGGACTTTTGCCTGTTCCCTCCTCCCACACCCGTCCTTCCACAGATAACTACAAACTTACACCTATATAATCAAGCTCTCAGGATATGATGTA
Source organism: Discoglossus pictus (assembly GCA_027410445.1). NCBI lineage: Eukaryota > Metazoa > Chordata > Amphibia > Anura > Alytidae > Discoglossus > Discoglossus pictus. The sequence continues at coordinate 232,870,160 of CM050163.1, forward strand.
AAAAACACAAAGGGATTCTTGTAACCATAAAACAGAAAAATTCACATTTTCCCCCAAAAAATGTTTTATGTTTATGACTTACACATCTGCTAATATTATTAGTTTTGTACATAGTTGACAAACAAGTGTTTTTAGTGGTCCTTTAAAGTTAAATTATAAAGATTTTGCAATATATATCAACATTTATAACAAACAATACCTGCTCTTTTAAATAAATGATTGTCAAATATTCTACTTCTGTGTTCCTTAAATCAATTAATTTTATCGAAGGACTTACCAGTAAAATATAAGTGATCAGGACTTGTCTGATTTTTCTTGATATTTGTGTGATTAAAAAATCAACAGCTAACAAAAATGAAGGTGATACAATGACTTGCAAAAGTATTCACCCCCTCGGTGTGCTTTGTTGCCTCACAACCTGGAATTAACATGGATTGTTTGAGGATTTGCATCATTTAATTTACAGAACATGCCCACAACTTTTAAGATGTTTTTTTTATTTATTGTGAATCAAACGACAAATAGGACAAAATAACAGAAAAAGTCAATGTGCATAACTATTCACCCCCCTAAAGTCACTACTTTGTAAAGCCACTTTTTGTGGTAATCACAGCTCCAAGTCGCTTTGGATAAGTCTCTATGAGCTTGCCACATCTTACCACTGGGATTTTTGCCCATCCCTCCTTGCAAAACTGCTCCAGCTCTTTCAAGTTGGATGGTTTGCGCTTGTGAGCAGCAATTTTTTAATCTGACCACAGATTTTTTATTGGGTTGAGGTCTGGACTTTGACTAGGCCATTCCAACACATTTACATGTTTCCCCTTAAACCACTCAAGTGTTGCTTTAGCAGTGTGTTTGGGGTCATTGTCCTGCCTCAAATCATGCACAGAGTGGTACAGGTTTTGCTCAAGAATATCCCTGTATTTAGCACCCTCCATCTTTCCCTTAACTCTGACCAGTTTCCCAGTCCCAGCTGCTGAAAAACATCCCCATAGCATGATGCTGCCACCACCATGTTTCACTGTGGGGATGGTGTTATTTGGGTGATGTGATGTGTTGGGTTTTTGCCAGACATAGCGTTTTCTTTGATGGCCGAAAAGTTAAATTTTAGTCTCATCGGACCAGAGCACCTTCCTCCATACATTTTGGGAGTCTCCCACATACCTTTTCACAAACTCAAAATGTGCCATTTTGTTTTTTTGCCGAACGGAATGGCTTTCTTCTGGCCACTCTGCCATAAAGCCCAACTCTATGGAGAGTACGGCTTATTGTCGTACTATGTACAGATACTCCAGTCTCTGCTGTGGAACTCTGCAGCTCCTCCAGGGTTACCTTAGGTCTCTGCCTCTCTGATTAATTCCCTCCTTGCCCGGTCCGTGAGTTTTGGTGGGCAGCCGTCTCTTGGCAGGTTTGCTGTTGTGCCATGTTTTTTCCATTTGGTTATGATAGATTTGATGGTGCTCCTGGGGATCATCAAAGATTTGGATATTTTTTATAACCTAATCCTGACTTGTACTTCTCAACAACATTGTCCCTTACTTGTTTGGAGAGTTCCTTGTTCTTCATGGCAGTGTTTGGTTAGTGGTGCATCTTGCTTAGGTGTTGCAGCCTCTGGGGCCTTTCAAAAAAGGTGTGTATATGTAATGACAGATCATGTGACACTTAGATTGCACACAGGTGGACATCATTTCACTAATTATGTGACTTCTGAAGGTAATTGGGTGCACCAGAGCTTTTTATGGGCTTCATAACAAAGGGGGTAAATACATACGCACATGCCAATTTTCTTTTTTCTATTTCCAAAAAATAGTTTTCTGAATCTATTTTTCTCATTTCACTTCACCAACTTAGACTATTGTGTTCTGATCCATCACATAAGATTCAGATTAACAAAACATTGAATTTAAGGCTGTAATGTAACAAAATTGGTAAAAAGTCAAGGGGGGTGAATACTTTTGCAAGGCACCGTACATTTGTTAGGTAATCTCCTCCGCCTTGCAATCACATAAATGCTCACTAAAAGGGCTTGTCTGCTTATATTTATCAAAGCAAATATAAGTATATTAGTATTTCATAGTCTGCTTATTGAACATTATTCCCCATTGACATCAAATATGAATGAAATCCACTTTTTAAGGTGCTGTTTCATGGTGTGAACAAAAAATTTACTTTTTTATTATTTGTTTATTTTTCACCCAATGGCATTAACAGATTGTGGTATGCCTAAGCATTTAGATCATTCACATTTAGAAGCTTTATAGGCTTATTTTTTACACACCATCTACTCTGTATGGTTTATCGCCAATAGCATTAGCATTTCTTAGGATTATACTCACAGGAAGGCTAGACAGACAAAAGTTCATATGAGTGTAGAAGAGGCCGTTCTAAAAATATATTTTTACAGTTTTACCGTACTTGTAAGCCATTTAAATGGCAGCATTCAATAAAATGTATTTTGTTTCTTTAGTTTAATATATTTCATATATTGTTTATTTATTAAAATGATTAAATAAATGGGTTTGGATTCTCTCACAAATGTTAACATTTCAGAACTCATGATGTTGCTGTGTGTATTATTACAGTATCATGTAATTCATTATCATTTTCTGCTGAACTGATATAGATATTTCTTTTTTTCAGCATTTATG